>NDXB01005387.1:37645-50520 GCA_002631895.1 Agapornis roseicollis
AAAACCCAAGCATTCTTTTCTTCCAAGACTAAACTCAGGGAAATTTTGTGGGAACAGTTTACTAGCAATATAGCAATATAGAAGCCACATTGATTTGACTCCCTCCAACCTATCTACTCCTCTAACAAGTTACCAACAGGTCTTGCCTTATTTTTTACTGCAAATCTTCATACCATGCTGCAAAATTTTCAACACACATTCTCAGACTTGTGCTGCAAAATTATGTTCTAGTGCAGGTCATTACATCTTAGTCCATGCACAAATCCCCAGAGACACCATTATTATATGATCAATCCCTGGCAGTGTTCAAGGCCAGGTTGGATGAAGCATTGGGTGTGATTTGTCCTTGCTTATGGTAGGGGGGTTGGAAGTAGATGATCTTAAGGTCTTTTCCAACCCTAACTATACTATGATTCTATGATTTGGTCCATCTATTCAAGAAAGAGCCAGTCCTAAATGCTGTAGAAGCCAAGCCATTCTGCACTATTTAGTCTTAGGACAAGAGATCACTTCCTAGGGTACATGCCTAAAGACAGTGAGGTCTGCTTGTTCCTTTTAAAGAGGGAAGACAACCGACTCTTCTGAAAAGACGGAAGTCTCTTGATCTCAGATAGACAGATATCTGTTGCAACCCTATCCTATACATTTGAGCCTTGATAAAGAGGACACAGTGACAGAATATTCTGGTGTTTCCAGTGGGTGCGTCTAAATTGCTCCTGACTCACCATATAAATTGCTGGAACATGAAGTGCCTGTGAAGTCTGGGAATTACCCTGAATTGTAAGAGCTAAGCTTTTTCTTTGATACAACCTTAAGGAACGTTTTGAACTTGACCCAAAACTCTTGGTAATTTTTGAAAATGGGCTTCAAGTCTAGCATCCGGTATCTTCAGGTGGTTTTACGTTTTTATCACAAGGCTGAATAAATTATTACAGAATTAAGAGTCTTTTAAAGCTATGGAATACTACAATTCCTAGTGTAAGTGTTTTTAAAAAGGTAGTGTTCATCTCCAGTGGTTTGGTTTGAAATGTTAAACTTGAATACTATAATGTCAATGTCCATATTCATGACTGATATTTCACAATTCTATGTTGTACAAGTTCACCTGGAGTTACAAAAGTACTGGAAAACTCTTCAGCCAGGAATGTAATTTTAAAAACTCCTTTGCATTCAAACACCTTTAAAAAAAAGGAAAAAATATATATTTTTTAATATTCTCCATTTCAGGTACCAAATTTTACCCCACTAGTCATGTTTATATCTAAGTAAGTTATGAATAACTGGAGCACTGAAAGGATTGTGAAACTTTTCAATATCAAATTCTGAATAAATATTATAAAGACAGACAAGAACAGTTTTCTTAACCTTTAATCATTATTCAGGTAATGTATAATGGCTGACTACAGCATTTACTCATATTATGAAAACATTTTCTATTTGATGTCAGACAAAAAATAATTTTTAATTCTATCATTAATTCTTAGTTCAAATTTAAATTATCTTTAAAAAGTTCCTTTTGGAAATGACTTAAGGAAATTTAAACCAAGGCCATTTTATATCTTTGTGATAGGAGAAAAATCATAGAAGCAGATGATGATATTGGTATTAGAGATGTCTACGTCTGAGAGCCATCTAATACCGTACCTACAATCAGTACAGACCAACAGGCATTTCTCAGGTGCAATTCTTTTGCTGTCAAAACAGATGAATAACATCTTTGAAACTGCCTTCACCTTTGCAGTGATAATAAACAGAGCCCAAGGTAAGTGTGTATATAAGCCTGGTTAAAATACAAAGGACTGCATTTTTAGAGATCTCAGAATAATTTTATTTTAATCCTTCCACAAATATCCAAAATTATTTTAAAGACTACTATACTATGTTCAACCAAATTTAATTTCTAAATTCTTTTTTTGAAGACATGCAGTATGAAAAGATAAGTCACAAATATATTTTATTTTTTCATTTTGGTTTGGTTTTGGTTTTTTGAATGGAAGTACGCTAGTACATGCTAAGTTTTTTCTTTCTTTGGAGAAATCGGTAGTAAATTCAATACTTGCATAAAGACTAGGGCTAATACTACTTGAGACCAAACAATTTTTATCTGCACAAGAAGTGCTGAGCCAGGATAGGACAAGTGTCTTTATTCACCTGCACTTTATGTCTGTTCCAGAGGAAATATATTCAGGAAAGCATTAGGGATTTCAATCTAATTCCTGATCATGAATTTATTTCATAAAACTAAATTGATTCACTTTTAAAAAATTGAAATTCTCAACTCTGAATTGCCAGATGTTCGGACAGTTTGTTTTAATTCTTATGCCAACTGATGAAAAAGCCAGTTTAACCATCACAACTGGAAAAGCAATGTTGCTTTAACACAAGAAAATCTAAGACCAATGCTGCCTAATGGTTACATTGTCATGATTTTTCATCACCTCTAGCTTATACTGTGAGTCATTATAACTATTTAAATCTTTGCATGTAACTTCCAGTAGGCTCTGAGCCATCAATTACACTAGTTCACATGAGAGGAGAATTTGGATTGCCCTATGTCCTCTTGACCTCAGGTTGTGTAAAATGCCCTTAATGGGCTGGAAACAGCTAAAAGGCAAAAACACTCTAGTACTTCCTTTCCTATTTAGAGGGAGGAGAGTAAGGCCAAGAAACAAGCAGGTAATTTATAGTTAAACATTTTCCTTTGATATGCATATAACTTTTCTTATTTCAAGCTAATTTGATTAAGTACTCACAAAGGGGGGCCAAAGGAGAAAGGCTTTTCCTCAGGCAGCCAGCCAGCTTCTTCTTCTTCTTGACTGATTGATCTCCAAGTGATACACACAATTGACTCAAAATAACAGAGGAGCTGAATTAAATCTGAAACATTTGAGCATACTTAATCTGGGGTTTTCCAGTGCTGAGAGTTTCAACTACTTTCAATGCCACAGAAAATGTTGATAAAAGCATATTAGGGCTTCACAAGTTGTTTTTTGCCAGCTGAAATTCAACAACTGACAATATAGATGCTGTTACCCACTGCAAATATGAAGAAAAATACTCTCGTTTATGTCCGCTCTTGTTAAGACTTAAGCAAATGCATTTCATATTATGTAGTCAAAGTGCAAAGTAATTACCTACATCCGATTTAGTCATCTAGATGCCTTGTATACAACACATGGAGAAATGACAGCTGTGTGGAGTGATTCATCTCATTCTAAAGTAGACATAAAATATATCAGAAGAAATAGGCCTTAGAAGTACTTATGTCTTTTTTACTAAGTACTCTACCAGTTTAGATGTAGACATCTAACCAAATATGCACGAGACAAACTCAGCTACAGTTGCAACAGCTCTGCTTACAAGCAACAACTGATCTCTGGCAATAATTCAGTGTATGTTTGAGCTGTGAAGACTTTTTCTATGTAAAGAGAGAAATGTAGTGCTGGCTCAAAGTACTTATTGCCTATATACACACCATGTTCTCCTGCTCATCTTGACAGCATGAAAACTTGATGAATCACAGGTTAGAGAACCACCACTTACTTCAGTCCTTCTGGTGCTCCAAGGGACACAGTTCTATGTCCTCCATAGTAAGTGAGAACTGTGGGCAGTAGAAGACCCCAGTTGCAGCTTCATAAATCTTAAGTTCAGAAGACATACTGCTTTTAACTGACTTCAGCAGGAAATATACTCTGGTGTAATTGGGTAAGGTAACTAGTTTTGTTCTTGCCTATGTGGCCATCTTACCACCAATTATACTTTTATACTCAGAAACTGTGAAAGCTTGGACAGCAGAATTGGACGAAGCCTACATTTACTAGGTATGTACACAATATTAGGGGGGAGGGGCTGTTATGAATCAAAACAACCAAAGCTAACAGTCAGTCATCATCCATCAAGTTCGTCAACAGTTTGCAAGGTTTGCTCAATTCTTCAAATCGCTGTTCTAGTATCAAAAGCTTTAATTCTTACTTAATGGGTCAACCTCACACAAAAACCAGACTTCTCTGACCCAAAACATTAACTTCTATACTAATATTTTATCAGGACAGATGTTACCACAAGTTAACTATCAATGAGTTTACATCAGTTGAAGGAAAAATGTGAACTAATCATTGCAAAAGAAAAAGTAAAATTCCTATATTGCTATACTTCATACATAAAATATATAAACTGCTCTATTCTAGGGAGCTTAGAAATTGATCAGTGTTTTAAAAGAACATAAACAATATATAATTTATCTTAAAAAATAAGATATCTCCTTCACTACCAAACAAAAACTGCTGCCAATGTCTCATCTCAGACTGTGATTAACGGTATTTAGAAACAATACTGCTGAGATCTAATATGTTTTGCAGGGTGAATCCGAGATCTTAGTTACTTAGGAAATTGTCTGCTAATTGCTGTTCTTCATTTGGATTCAAAGCATAACCACTGTAGCAACAGTTAAATTACGTGTAAGGATGCACTTTGTCATAATCTCATGTTTTCAGAGGCTTTTAACTTCCTATAAGTTATCTGCTCATAAAGTTATTCTGAGCCCAAGAAATGCATTTTGTATTTGTCTGACACAATGCCATTTGACTGCTTAGAATTTGCATGTTCAAAAATGTGCTACTTCTTTTGCCTCCTTTTTGATGACACATTAACATACTTGTCAACTTATGGTACTCAAAACTCCCCAGGTTTTTTAAGGCACCAGCTTGCAGTTCTCAACAAGTAGAAATGCTTCTGACACATTTGAGAGACTGCTTAGAAATAGCACAGGCTTAAGTGTTGCTCAATTAGGGAAAGGTCAGTGATATTTGAAAGTGCCCAAAAGGAGCAGTGACACTGAAGAAACTATCAAGGTTTGTTACATTTTCCAGTCAGTCAAAAGGGACCAGTCCACTGACATGAAAAATTCTGCTTCTGCCATTTCCCCCTCTCAAAACAAAGTAGACATAAATTTGTTTATACTGGCTGGAAAAAAAAATATTTACCTGTCCTAAACAATTATTATCCTGTGAGGAAACTACAGCTAAGCAGGTGACCATGCGTATCAACATCTGACACTTGGCCACAGCTCAGTGATCTTGAGTGTAGGCATTCTGCAGTGAAATATGGGTCTAGACATCTAGCTACTACTCTCATGTGACCCCAAGTCTAACAGTGACAGTGTCAAAGTAATTAAGCACCTCAGAAAACTGGCTGCAGAATCCAGTCCGGCCTCCTCAATAATGCCGATGAGGCATGGGCTGTCACCTCCTCATATTTGCTCAACAGAAAACCAAAACCATCAACATCAGATTCACTGAAAATTTGCAGATCTAGGGGGAAAGAGAAAGATAAAGGAAAAAACCCAAGACCCAACCAAAACAAACAACCCAGCCTCAGTAAGACTGCGGCTTAAGGTGCTTGCTGGGTCTTCACAGAAATGAAGATGTATACACCACAATGAGAGACAATGGTCACAAATAGAGGCAGCATCACAAGTAGTACCCTCCTTCTCTTATGAGGCTGTCACTCTAACTGGCATATACTGTGAAGTAATAACACCTTCTCCAGATCCCAGAAAGGAGGGAGATAAATGGCACTGAATTGGCTGTGTTTCCCAAAAACGTCTCAGACAAGGTACAGCCGCAGCAGGCTGAGCAGCTGCACCCTCGGAGCCTGGGCTCAGAGTCTGAGAGAGAAAGGAAAGATTTATTGCCATCTGGTAACAATGATGCTGATGTCTTGGAGAGACTCACTGGGCTAAGCAGCAGCACCTAGCAACCCTAAAACTAGAGGGGCATAATTAGGTAGCTTAATTACTGAGCTGCTTATAAAGTTGGAAATTCTACATCATGTTTATGTTGTTATTACAGCTATCTTTGGTGGGGAAAGAAGTATGTGGCAAACTGAAACTTTAAGAGGATGAGATGAGCCAAACTGAAGCAGTCGCTGTCATCTGGTGTCTAGTTATATTAGTCAAGGACTCCTGTTCTACTGTAGATCACCTAGGATTTGGACGCTGAATGTAGCAGCCCTCTCATGCTGCCTGGCACTGAGTGACTGCTGAAAAACACAGCAACCTTGGTGGTTGACAACCTCTATATATTCTCAGGACAGCTACAGCATGAACAGTTTATAGTGCAAGTTTCTCCACACTAACTGCCAAAATATTGTTATACTCACAAGTTCCTCATAGGTATACAGCAATATTGGAAACTCCATTCCTATTAAAACGCATGGTTCTCTACAGACAGCTAATTATTTATAGTGGCTGTCACAGCAATTTGAGAGAGATAAACATTTCTATAATTTTGAGCAGAGGTTTAAGACAGAATGGCATGGCAGAGAGACGAATGCTCTATTCATGCTTGCAGCCATAACCCCCTCTTAGCAAATCCAGAAATTACTGATGGGCAAATAGGACTGTTAGCCATACACTGGACAGGCAGGATCAAAGGATGCAACAAAATCGGAAGCTGACCTCTCAACCCTGAGCTTTTGTAGTTTTCAATCAAAAGCAAAAATGAGTATGAAGTATTTTCTTAGTTTTCACTGGAAATCTCCAAATGAAATTTCAAAATAGCTGGGAATCCGAAATTCAATGTAGAAATCTGGTATTTTCCTAGCATTTTTATTCTAAAACTTACTGGTCAATTGTTGTATGGAATCTCCCATACTTCTTTAACGATTCAACAATAGTTAATCTGACAGGTCACACAGAGCATTTAAATGCCTTTAAACATGATAATGTGATTCCAGTAGCACTTTTACCTTTTCTAAGCCCTAAACTAACAGCTTTGTGAGTTGTAAATGCAGACCTGACTAAAAGGTGAGTATACTGCAGTTGCAAAATTATACATGTTACACAACCAATGTATATCATATGTAAATGAATACAGTTGGTGAAGGAAAGAGCTTTCCTTTTTTTTTTGCTCCTCTTTTTTTATTCTAAAAGAAATGAATAAGAGACATGAAGGCAAATTCAGTGTCTGCAGAAAGCACTCCACTATGTTAACCTAGCAGCAAAAGGAACAGTAAACAGTTACTGTCTAAAGAATCCTATACAATTCTGCAGAGCATAAGACAATTACTCATTTTGAGGTGACATGCTCACTCTTTACCCACCTTTCTTTTTTCCTGGACCCAGATCCAAATTGTTTTTCTTCCAGAGAATAGCCTTCTTTATTTCACTTTTTAACTCCAACAAATACAACTCCTACGTATACAAACTAGGTTTCTCTGTCAAGGGGTACTGAAAATATTCTTGTATTGTTGAAGAGACAAATGGAAAAAACCTTGATTTGGCAGGGTGTTCTTGTCAACAAATAACAAAGATAGAGGACTCACATGAACAATGAAAACCTTAACCAGAAAAGGAGTCACGTGAAATAATATTATTTTAAAAGCACTAAAAGATGTCTCAGAAGTACCTAGCAGGCAAACAAAGAATTTTCTTTGCTTGTTTGTTAGCATTTTTTTGTTGTTGTTGCATTTTACAGTGCAATATGAAGCCTAGGAATACGTTATTGTACTTTGTAGCAGAATTTAAGACTTTGTAAGTATCTCTGTTTTGCATAAAGCTATTGGATGAGGCTGTGTTTTCTGGCATAGCTTGCCACTGTTTGATAGCATTTTAAAAGCACACTGTGCTTGAAATATCAACACTGAGTGTTTGTTAGTTTTATTCTCTGCAAGTTACTTTGCTATGTGTAATGGAGTAATTACTATGAAGTTTTGTGTTGTAGCGCTTATTCTTACAGTTGTTTACTACATATGGAGCCTAATTTTGTACTTTTTATTTGCTTTCTTTGCTCTCACTTCCATGGCATTTGTAATGTTCATGATGATTTAATTTGAAATCAGACCACACAATATTAATGGAAGTTTTAGTGATTCCAGTCATTAAACATATTCCTTTTCTGGCATGTTAATGGGGTTCTTTACAGAGTGCTTATTGGTTTGCTTTCTGCTTAAAGGATGTATATATTTAAATCCATTTCATGAAATTAAACACTGGACAAAAAGTAGAATATAAAGGTTTTTCTTTGCAATCATCTCAAAGCACCAGTGTTATGACATGGATATAAATGTGCATCTCAGACAAGGGTGAAAAAGACAGCTTTTATTCCATATTTAAGAAAGTATTAAGTGTTACAATAGTTGGTTTCTTTTCTTTCTTAAGATGATTTACAAAGGGAAAAAAGAATTTATATGAAGTCAGGTTTCAGGGAGAAAACTAAATAATTAAGCCTAAAAATTAAGACTGTGCTTAATATTTGTTGGAGTTTTGGGGGCTAGGAAGCAGAATGTACACTAAAGGTGGGAGAAAATTAATTTCTCAGGAAATACACTTCTCAGTCAGATTTGCCAGAAAGTTGATTATTTCTTTGGTCCTAAAATGTTTATTTCTTTGGTTCGAATTCCTTTCAGCTTAAGGAGCAAATCAGTCTTCTTATTGAACTGATTGATTTTCCAAGGAACTAGGTTTTGTTTAACCATGACTGAGAACCGTGGGCAGGCAGAAACAGTGGGACAACACTCAGGAGGGGGCTCTGGACTCAGCAGCGAGGGTTTGGGACATGTAGTTGGGTCCCAAACACAAATACAGATCTTCTGGGATCAAGGGAACTCCAAGGAACTTCAGCAAGCCTACTGCTGCTTGGAAGGGAAAACTGTGGAGGATGTGACTTCTAGATAGCTCTGGCAGCAGGGTACACAGCAGTAGACTAGAAATTGCTGAGCACAGCATATACAGGCACAGCAACTGTGTTGATGTGCCATAGACTCTGTCCTTGGCACCCATTGGAGCTACTACCCTCACAAAGCAGAGACCTAACCCACTTGGAGCTCCTGAAGCCAGATGCAGCTCTTCAGGCCCAGTGAAACAGGGACACCTGATGCCTCCCATTGATCCCAGGGACAGGGATAATGGATTCCTCACCTGCAGGACATAAGCATTTGTGAGGGTCTGTGTCACTAAGTGAAGGAGCTGTGGGAAGCGGTTAGCAGGCTGTACAGCATCAGGGATGTTGAGAAAGAGGCTGACTGTGTCTTCTCTGGCACCCTGAGGATCATGAGAGTTTGAGCCTCAGCTCCACTGAATGAGGGACATACAGACCCTATGCCTGTTGAGTTTTGAAAACAAGACTCCCAGGATGGCAAAGATTGGGAAGTCATGATTTCTGTCACCAGAAGGATGATTCCTGCTTCACCTGCATATCTGCAACTAGAGATTAAGGCTAGTTTGTTATGGTAAACCCTAGGGGTAGGTATTGGGTTTAATGTTTTTTAATGTCTCCAATACCTAAAGGAGGCCAACAAGAATGTTGGAGAAGTACTTTTCACAAGGGCATGTGGTGACAGGACAATGGACAATGGAAAGTCTCCAAGCTTGGACACATTCAAAGTCTGTCTGATCATGATTCTGGCAACTTCCTCTAGCTGACCCTGCTTTGAGTAGAGTGCTGAACTAGATGTTCTCCAAAGGTACCTTCCAATCTCACCATTCTGTGAATCTATCAGATTTAACGGAACTAAAATACCTCTGATGTTTTTCAAAAAGAGCAAACTACAAATACATGTCCCTTAATATTTCCCTGTTATCTTTGCTGAAAAGTCAATATTTATGTTACTACCCATCCCAAATGATTAATCTGTTTGAAAAAAAGTGATGCATAGGATAGTCCAGCTTCTGCCTTCTTCTGTTCAACCAAATTAGATACTTAGTTTTGTTTGGTGTACCTTTGTGGGGTAAACAAAATAGGTTTGATTAAAAAAGAAAGGTTATGATTGAAATAATTTTCATCGTTTTTCCTCCTTCTTGATAATTTTTAAATGTTTTTGGTTATTAATCTCCCCTCTGATTTTAGCTGTTGCAAGTTTCAGTCTTACAGGAACAGTTTTTATCCACAACATATTCAAAACAACCAGAACTAGAACATTTCAATCCCTAGAACTCTAGGTTCTCTGATCCCTAGTGAGAGTCTTTGAGAAATATAAATTAAAATTAGTTTCAGTGCATTAAATTAATTATTCCATTTATTGGTTATTATCTTGCTTTGTGGTTTTATGTGCTTCTGAACTGTAGATGGAATTAGAAAAGAAGTGAGAGAGAATCAACTAATTAATCTTGGGCTTCCAAAAGAGACAAAAAGGTTTGAAAGATGAGAAAAAAGCAAAGTAAAAACTTGATTAAACTAAAAAAAAAATATAACCAAATCCACAACAAAACCTAAAAAAACTTACAAAGAGCATACAGCTATGTGAAATACAAGTTTAATTCATGTATATGCACTGTAATTACTCAGCATATATGTGTATATAGATGTGTATGTGCAGAAATTTAATGTATTGTCAGAAAAAAATCATGTTTCTATAGCACTCCAGAGAGTATGAATAAAATATTTAATTCAGGAGGTTACAATTACATTTGCTGAATTATTTCACTGACCTTCCATACTCATGTTGGCCTACAGTGGATGCATGAGCACTGCCAAAAAAGAAAAAGAAAACCACAATTTACCAGGCACAGAAGACAAATATAGTTGTTCAGTAGTAGGCGCTATTCAAAACAGGCACCAGGGACAAAAATAGAGAAGTGGCATGTATTATGAAGATAAGTCTTAGACTCAAGTAACATACGCCATGTGTCTAAAAAAGAAGCATGGCAAATGATGCTCTAGCAGAGATTTTGGTGGTTGTTGTGTACAGAGTAGCACCAATCTGGGCACAAGACCCGCTAGTGTGACATGTAGAACTGCAGCCAGGAAAAAAAAGTAATCTGTCAAAAGGAATCATGCTATATTAACACTGACAAACTGCATCTTGACTTCATGTGTCACATTTCTTAAACCTTAGTATTACTGGGTCAAGGCTGAAGCTGGACATGAATTTTGCAATGCACATCACATGGTGATGCACACTGTGGGCTTATCAGCCTGGGTCTCTGCAGTCATAAATGTCTCTTCCCATTTTATAGTAAGGACATACCATAGAACAAGCAAGAAGACAGCTTCTTCTTAGACCAGTATCTGTACCAGTTTTGCTCTAGGTTATATATGTAAATCTCTACTTACCATATAAAATATGTCCCCTCCTATCAGAAGCAAGATACCTATACTACTATCTCACCCAATATACATAGTACACTAGCAGCAGGTTTATATTTACCTCTGGTTAAAAAAATAGTGGCTTATATGGAAAAGAAACCAGTGTCTCCAGGTACTTGAAGACACAATGACTTATGCAAAACACTGAAAATTTCAATACTGTATATGCATATTACCTAAAATTATAGTATGCCTTAAAGTTTTCTTATAGTATTTCTAATTTTGTAAGATACATATATTTATTTGATGAGCCTAAGACCCAGCAAAAGTGTGGTCTTGTAAGGCTCAGTCCTGAATTAATAAACACATCCAGAATTGGCTATGTCCTAAAATATTCCAACCCTAACCCTCTGGCAAGTGGGATATTTAAGCACAAACAAATGAAGATGTATTTATATGATCTACCACTTTGGCTGCAGTAATTTAGTGAGATGAGATTTAATGAAGACCAAGATAATACTCAGTACAAATATAAACAAGAAAGCTTCTCTACTAAGTCATAAAGGATGAGATTTAGGAGCATACAGAGGGTAATTGTAAATAAATCAGATGAACTCCCAGTACAATGAATTTTGAAAAGTTCCATTCTGGAATTTATATACATATGACACTGATGACACTGTTGTAAAGCAGGAGAAATTATTCTTAAGGTTCTACTTCGCTATTCTCCTGAAGGTACTTAAGCACAAAGAAGTTGCTGTAGTCTCAAGTGTAAATCTTTAAAATTATTATCTATATCTATCTCCCTTTCAGGAGTACACAGTTTCTAGTGCTTATTTCTACATAACAGTGGAGAGTATTAAAGCAAACAAACAAAAAATAATAAAAAACTTTACAGAATTATCTGTTTCCAAATTGACACTCGGGCTTCAGAAATGTTGGGGAGCTATGAGGACAGTATTTGTTTAACCCAGATAGATTATAGGTTAAAATCAGCAGAGCTAGGCTAGAACTTTGAAGTGAATCCAGTTCTTAAAGTAAGCATACTAAAAGCCTTCAGAAGGACTATGAATAACTAAAGTGAGGTTACATTTGAATGCAAATTAAAATGGTGTCACTAGAGTAGCATGGTAATGTACTGTTAGGGGTGGCATAGTATTCTCTTTCTCCTGTGGTCTTCCACTTGAACTCAGACAAGACAGAACAAAAGAGCTATATTTCTTTATTTCTTCCTACTGCTCAAGAACAGCTTAAAAAAAAAAATCAGAACAAATGAAATCATGCCCAAAAAAAAGGACAAGTCTGTGATAATAGTGTATTGTCAAACCAATCTGCTGCCCCAAGGTGCTGTCTGTCAGTAGTACATTTCCTATCTACTAGTTGGGATTGAATGAGCACTTCTCTGAGTGGCCTTAAAAGTGTAAATCACATTTTCTCAAAGACTTCCATTCTTCTTATAGTTGGAACATCACTTTTCTTAAAATATTTCTATCTTTGTGTTTCCCATGATGAACTTTACTAGCAATTTTTCTGCAGTTCCTGGGATGAGTCACTTTCTCCTACCACAATTGTTGAGATTTAGATGCTCTGGCTACAGGTTTGTTTTGCAGTCCAGCTATTAGAAAAAAACACTATCTGTTGCCTTTTTCCTCCAAGAAGACTTTTTTTTTTTTTTCTTCTTCAGGCAACCAAAGGGTAATTCAGCTTATTTGAGAATGTAATGAAATGTAGTCTGAGAATGCTTATTCTTTTTGAAGCCAGTTGTTGTGGTTTAAACATAGCCACACAGCTTGATCACTCACTCAACATTCCCCCCCCCCCCTCCCTTTCCCCCCCCCCTTTCCTCCCCCC
>NDXB01005387.1:50560-76299 GCA_002631895.1 Agapornis roseicollis
TATCACTCACATTCCCCCCCCCCCCTTCCTTGCCCTCCCCTCTTTCCTCCCCGCTCCCGGAGGGATGGGGGAGGAGAACCAAAGGGATGCAACTCCCACTTGTTGAGATAACAACAATCCAGTCACTAAGGTATAACACAAATCACTATTGATACCACCAATAATAATAACGACAAGGAAAACAAGGGAAGAGGGTACGATACCACCCGTCGAAAATGAGCCTGACCAGGAAGTTCCCCCTCCTTCCGGGTAACTCCCAGTTACCTCCTGGGCATGACGTGCTATGGTATTGAATAGCTCCTTGGTTAGTTTGGGTCCTGTCCCTCTTTCCTCCTGGCCTCCTCTCCTCCCCGGCAGAGCATGAGGCTCACAAAGTCCTTGGTCAGGGCAAACATTGCTCAGCAGCAACCAAAAACATCGGCCTTATCAGCCTTGTTCCCAGGTTAAGTCAAAACACCAGCTACTAAGGAGAGGAAAAACTGACTGCAACTGCTGAACCCAGGACATTATCCACCTCTTACTCCATACCATTCATGTCATGCTCAGATCCCACATTTTCAATATACTATCGCTCTTATCTCAGTGTACTCTTATATTAGTGCATGGACCAGTCCCTATAAAGCTACTGCGTCCATCTGGTCCATGCTGAACCCAGGACATTATCCACCTCTTACTCCATACCATTCATGTCATGCTCAGATCCCACATTTTCAATATACTATCGCTCTTATCTCAGTGTACTCTTATATTAGTGCATGGACCAGTCCCTATAAAGCTACTGCGTCCATCTGGTCCATGCTGAACCCAGGACACCAGTCTAGGATAACTATCTCAGACTTTGACATCCAAAGGTAGGTAAGATGAATCCCAGTCCATATAACTTAACTTTTAGTTCATTGCACAGTAGATGTGTTACCCAAAAGTCACCTGTTAAACTACTGCAGGAAGATTATGCTGATGATTCTGCTTCTGTACACTGTCTACTGCCAATCAAGTTTTTCCCTTTCTCAGTTTTGTTTTTTTCTTTTTTTTATCTATCACTTTAATGAAACACATTTGCACCTCTTAATGCTTTCATGCATTCTTTTTCATATTTATCAGAGTGGTTTATGGATCATGATAAACCCCTGAAGTTAATGTGTTATCACTTTGTTTTTTGTAATGATCTATGGTGAATCACAGTTTAAAAGTCTGAGATTCTTCAACAGTTATAAGGCCTGAGGAAATTTGGAATTGAATAATTAAAAACCACACCAACAAAACAACAACATGAAATCATACAAAGATAAGTGAATAAGATTATTATTGAAATACATGCAGACTACAGCTGTGGGTTATTTTCCTGAAGTATCTACACTGCAAACATAATGGAGTAATTACCCACCCTCATAAACAAGCCAGAGGGCTGGACACACTATTGCACATGGCAAGACATAGTACTAGTAAGAACTCAGTGTTTCTGGACTGGGATGACCACAGGTGCATCACCTCCTTGTATTCTGGCAACACTGAAACCCCTTCACAGCAAAATGGGGATCTATTATTAGAGGAACTAGAGCTTTCTTGAATGTGTTTGTAGTTGAAGGTTCCTGAACAGAGCTACAGCTGCTGTTTTCATGCTGCTGGATGCTTCTTTGGAGGAATTTTAGCTCTGGCAGAGGGAAGATAACCTCTCCTATTGCCTAGATCTTTAGCAGTCAACCAAGTCTGCCTATAAAAGCAATGGCAGCTCTCTGCTATTCCTGTGTGAATTTACTAATCCAGGATGTGCTTAATGTTGCATACATCCATGCATAGCATGTATATATCTCATGTATTGAAAACATTGGGATCAGACTCAGCCTGACCTTAAACATGGCTGTATGGCTTTTGGAGGCACATTCTGCAGCCCAGGACCAAGGTTTGGCACACTGTGGGTTGATCAAGAGAGCTAGCTGGTAAGCTTGAATCTTGGTCATTGTTTAAGGGTCAGGTCTTTTCCCTGGCCCTTTCTTTGGACATTACAAATAGCTCTGTTGAAGACAGAGCTCCCATAAGAGGGGCTTGGTCTATGCTGAGCTGATGGACTCCATCTATATATGCCATATGGAATCAAGGCCCAGGTTTGGTTCCTGACACTCTCTGTTAGGTATTGTCAGCATAAATCTGTCACTTCAGATGTGACTGTGTCCCTCTGCATTGCAACCTGCAGTGACAAGGGTAAAACAGAGTGAAAGAGCTAAGGAACATTTTAACCCTGCATGCTAAGTATGACAGGGTTTCCTCTTCTTGGCTTCCTGCTATCTGGATGGTTTACCTTAAAAGTAGGGTGCATTTGCAAACCACAGCAGAAAGGATGGGCAACTTGGTCTCTGGCAGAGAGAAGCTCCCAAAACTGCAGTGGGAAAACATAAGCAGGATGCAGCAGAATTAAGGAGAGAGATAGTAGGCAGAGGACACATGCACAGCATAATAGTTTCTGAAGCAACAGAGAACATCAAGGGATGACAATCACAAGAACTACCAGAACAGTATATAAAATTGATGTAGTATCTCAGTTTTGAGAACCATAATTTTTTATCATGACAGCAGTGTCTTGCAGGGAGGCTGCAGCAACAAAAAAACACGGTTCCCCTGACCTGTCTTAGATGTCTCAGGTACTGACACCTACACTGTAGGCATCTGTATGTGCATTGGTGAACTCCAGCTTTAAAATTAGCTGAGGTAAATGCTGTACTGAGTAACATACTCTTCAGCTAAAATACTGCAAAGGCAAAATTTGGTAAACTTAATCTAACTTAGCTAAGACTAAGGGAGCCCTTACTTAGGCAGAAGTATCACTGTGATAAAGATAAAACAACTGTCAGTATGAAAACAGGGCCTCATTTAAATAAAAAGAGACTGTAGTTTCTAGAAGTAGAAAGATACCTGTTGAAAAGGTGACAATTCTTCCATTAAAAAAAGTAGGCTTTATCTTTGCAGCTGGCACTGTAAATTACATTTATTTTGACAGAAGCTGAGATATTGGGAGCATGCATGAGATTATAAAATAAAATAAAACAATGAGTTGTTGAAAGGGAAACTCATTAAATAAAACTAAATCCATCTTACTAAACCGGGTTCGAAGACAAAAAGCAATCTAGGAAAATAGAGATGAAATAAGTTAGCTTTCTAAGGAACAAACCCTTAATTGCCCAAATAAGAAAATAAAAAAATCCTTTTAACATTTGTGGGTACATTTACAATATGTTCTTGAGTTGTAGAATGATAGAGACAGGGCAGGATATAAAAAAATAAGATGATGAGTGCTAGGTAAAACTGTGCATGAGATGGATGTGTTCTCTTCATCCCAGCAGTGCAGTTGAAGGTAAGTATGAGCAACTCACTTTACTTGCTTCTAAATTGGTACAAAGAGACTGTACATGTTTACTGTCTTATAGGAACACCATGCAATTTAGCTAATGTGTTTTTGTATTTTTGTTGTTTGGTGGGGGGTTTAATATCTTTAAATTTGTGCTACTGCAGGTTCCCCCTGGGAAAGAGCTTTTCCTAGCAATACCTCAAGGAAGAAGTGTATTGACTCTGTGAACCTCTGCAGAAAGTAATTATTCGCAAGTAGCAATTACTGAGGAAAGGCTACCTTCAGTGGTCCTAACTAACAAGTGGTTGATAATACTGTCTGTCTATTAAGCATACTCTTCCAAAACTGCTTTGTGACAATATTCTTTTTTTTTACTTTTTAACAACAATTTTGCACAATTCCCCTGAATCCATGTAAATCTCTATTTTCAACAGCATGTAAGCAAGTGAATTCCCTGAAGATATTGGAAATTACTATCTGAGGAAATAAGCTGCCCTAAAAACAATGGAGCTCTTACTGATTTCTGAAATAGGGGTTTAGCCCATTTCACTAGAAAACAAGCTTGATTTCTTTAACAGTATAAGAAAAATATTAATTTAGCATTTCTTAGGTTGCCTAAAACATTAGTTTAGATAGAAAGTCTCATCTGGTAAGAAAACCACAACACAACATTATTGTCAATACATCTACAGTAACTGAAATCTAATGAATTATATTTTCAAGAGGAAATGAAGTTGAATGTAAACTAACTTCAATAATAAATTTAAATAGTTGTAAATTATTTGAATTCTTATTCATATATGCAAGTAGGCAGTAACAGTACTTGTATGTGGAACTATTCTTTGCCCAAGATGAGACACAGTTACAAGAGTGGGTCATGCAAAGTGAGCTATATTCATTAAATGAAATGTCAAGGTCCACTGTGCTGATAAATCCTCTGAGTGCATTTGAATTTGTGACTCATCTGGTTACATTCCAAAATCCTTTATGGTCTATTATGTCAGCAAAACACAGATTAAGAAACATTACTGGTATATACTGACATGAAAGAATTTAACCTCCTTAACAGGTGCATATCATTTAAAATATATATAACATTTCCTTTATCTTTTTATGTATATAATTAAAAATAAGAGAAAAGATGCATTTAAAAAAACAAAACAACAATAATATCTTTTACTAAAGTAACGGGTCACAAATGTGGCACCATGGCCTGATTTTGACTGCTCAATATTATTGTAGTTTTTGTGTGTGTGAGGATACTAAAGATAAAAAAAAAAGGAACATTGAAGGCAAAAAAGTCAGAAAAAAAGGACAGAGCTATCTACTGAACTCTCTCCTCAGTGAAACAATAAATCAGCAGCTATTTAATCTATGCTGGTATGCTGGTAACATGCATTTATTTTTGTTATGGACACTATTGTAGCATGAAATTGGAGGAGGATTTCCTTACAGCTGAAATGGCTTACAATACTTCTATACTGAAAACCAAAGTTCTTGCTATCTGGAAGTTTCTCCTTTTTTTATTATTATTCTGTCTGTTCAGGGACAGAATAACACTGTGTTGTTTTGATGTGTTTGCACTTCCAGTGTTTTGTTTTGTAGAGTTTGGGGTGAAGTGCAGGGTACAAATGCAATCACTGAACTCTAGGTTCATGTATGGAGGGCTAAATTTTTAGCTCATATTAGGACTAGACTTTTCTTGGCGGCATATGTCGTATGTAAAATCACTCAGCTTTACAGCCAGGTAAAAGCTAGACTCTGGTTATACTGTTATATGAAGTATCTTGTGTTTCATTACTCCTCAATGGAAAGAAGGGGGCTGGGTGTAGGATCTACTCTGTGAGGACTCAGCACAGGGCACTGCAACAGCCTTCTCTGACCATCAAATCTGAATCTCTGCTCCGTCCCTATAGAAAGGAGCAGACTACTTCACCCATGAAATTGATAGTGATAGCAATGTGCCAACATTCTCTCCTCTTCCCACATGATGGGCAAAGTTGCCACTGCTGTAATGATTTACAGTGCTCATTATTTGTCATTATTTAGGTTCTTTGAGAATTAGACAAACGACAAAATCTGATGAACCCAAAGTGTCCTATATCAACTGGTGAGGAGAATAAGGAGTAAGCTTTACCTGCATTGTAACAGAGTTTTACTAAATACGGGGATTAAGTGCTGAAGCTTGGCTGGACTTGAAGTACTATTCAGGACCTGTCAGCACCTTTCCCAATTACTAACATTTTTACATTATGGTTATTTTCTAACACTTGAGTCCCCTGAACATTTTGATAACACAATAATAGGGTGAGCTTTTTCTTTGTTTTTTCTTTTTTGTTTGTTTTTTTGTGTAGGGTTTTTTTTTGTTTGTTTGGTTTTTTTTTGTTTTTTAATGATAATATTTTAAATAGTTTGTGTTCTGGAGAAAATCTAGAACATAACAACTGAGAGTCTCAAAAAACCCAGAAGGCAACCACTTCTACAATTACAAATGTTTATCTTTGTTACTTTTTAGAATAACAAAAAAGGACACGAAACTGACTAATGTTTTTGACAGACCTAGGACTGACAATTATTAATTCCACATATTCCTGATGGAGAAAATAAACATTTTGGGTTTTTAAAGCTGAAGAGGTTACCACCTTTCTGTGCCAGGAAGCACTTGCAAAAAGAACATTTTGTTTAGTTGTTGGGTTTTTACCCCTTCATCATTCACTATTGTGCAGTACTTTGCTTGATTTCTGAATTTCATCTCTCCCAGATGGTTGCTAATTGATAGAAGATGGCTTTCACATTTACCATTATAGCTGAAATAATGGTCTGAAATTAAAAACTTAAATATTAAAACTACATATTAGGCAGAAATATCCAAAAGGTTAGACAATGGAATAATTTGTCAGGGGAGAAATAGTTGAATCATCATTACTACTAGAATTCAAGAACAGACTAGATAAAACAGATTATTAGGAGACTGTAGTAAAGGGCGAGCACCAGCTGCCCTGCCCTCTATTGCTTCCTGTTTTCTAATTTAGCCTGGATAACGTATTACACATACCAAGGATGATCTGAGATACTCCATAATGCATGGCATGCTCTACTGATATTGAAAATACAAGAGGAAGGGAGCCAGAGCATGTGACCAGCTAAGAAATAATCTATATATGTATGTATGTGTATATATATGTTGTAATATATAAAACCTATATTAAAAAAAAAGTCACAACCCGGAGCCCAAAGTTTTAATTATGATGGTGTGTAACACTGCACAGGGCATCATTGCCCTCTCTGTTGTGCAGTAACCTACACACACACACGTTCAAACAATCTTGTATTAAATACTGTTGCTCATTTCCACAACCTCTATGTTCTAAACAAGTGCAAAGTGTGAGAGAGAGCCAACTTTCAAAGATATACTGTGCTTGCTGTACTTTTAATTAATTTGTAGATTGAAAATAGCTGCAAGAGAAATATATGAAGGAGGGGAGACAGGAAGTACTAAAGGAGTTTTTACTGTTTTATTTATGTAGTTTATTTCAAATCTGGTCTCATAAGAAACACAGAGCTCATTTCATCAAGGAAAGAAACTATACAGTCTCATTTCAGCATATGTCAGTGTAATTAAGTGTGCGTTTTCCAGCAAAAACAGAGCAGAATTTTACTGTAGTTTCTTTCTAGCAACAAGCCTTCCTCCCTAGCTCCAATGCTGCTTTAATTAAAATGACTGTGACATTTCAGAACTCCTCATTTCTTTATGGATGCTACCTAGATAATACATCTTAATTTAACATTGATTATTCATGCTGATATTACAGTGCCCACTGAATTTGCATTAGCCTTTGATTGTGACAGATATTAGACCCCTGCATCACCTTATGTAATAATATGCAACCGAGCACTGCCTCCAGCTTTTCCCAGTTAATAAAACCTGGTTGAAATCCCTCCCTCATTTAGCAATAAATCCTGCCTATATCATAAACTTGAATAATGAGTGCTGAGGGAGAAAAGTGTGGCAGGAAGTAGCAGCACAGGAGAAGCGGTGCCTGCAGTGCGGGCAGGCAGGCAGACAGGAGCCCTGCCCCAGCATGTGGGCAGACTGACGATGAGGTGGTGTGTGTCTGGGAAACCAAGCTTTTGAACAAGAAACCTGCGATTGGCCAGGAGCCTTCTAAGATTTTATGTCACCTGCAGAGAGTACATGACAGCTTTATTAGTGTTAAGCATTTTGAGCCTGATTCACTACCACATTACTGCAGCTTCGTGCTGAGGTAACCCCACGCGATGGTAAATCAACAGTCGGCCAAAGCACGTCCCACTCTCAAATGGCCCAGAGCACGGGGACTGTGCCCTGAACCTTTCAGGGTTTCTCTGTTACTGAACATGTCTAGCAGTGAATTTTGGGTAAACACCATCTCTGCTGGGGCTGACCTCCTGGTGCTAAGCTGAGATGTAGCTCTTTAGCTTTTAAACTGGAAATAATTATATAGTTTCCATTCTAAGAGGTTAAATGATATTTCTGCTAAACATTTCTTTCTTGACAGGGACTATATGACTCAGCTTAAAGCTTTTTTCTGGTAAAAGCCATCAGAACTTTTATAAGTGGAAATTTTACATTTACTGCCTTTGAGAGCAACCCACAGGTTTATTTATTAGCACTCATTTTGCATATGCATAACTTTATAGAGGCACATACGAAAAAGTCTGCATGCAAATTGTTTTTGCATTTGATGACTTTTGTGGACAGAAAGAAAATATCATACACAAACAGCATCTGTGTGCTCAAATTAAGAATTTGTCACTGCTTTCATTCAAGTTCTTAAGCATGAAAACATTTTGCAAATGAAAAGAGAACAGATCTGAATCCCTTTGCAAACACTGGCTCTTTTTTTTTTCCTTTAGAAAGCATTCACAACTTAACCCTTGGTGTTCCAAACTTGTGTAATTTATGCCCCAGATAAAAAATAATATAATTTCAAGAGAAATAAAAAAAAAAAAATCAAACCCAAAACACAAAAAAATGGTAGCTACAACAAATAATTATATTAAATATTTTTGGTTTTGCATAGACATATACAATTGATCCATGCATTCGATGACCACTTATCAAATCCTTTCTTAGCGTAAAGTTGCCCAAAGGCTTTGTCTCTTAGCAAGTACAGAAATTAAATTACAACTTATTTATCAAAACTTGTCCCCTCCTACAGCAATTTACTTAAACCCAGAGATTCACACAGTTCTCAATTCATTTTCTCCTGTAGCTTTAAAAAAATACAAAATAAAAATAGAAATACAGAGATCACCTTAAGAACCCAGGTCCCTACAACTGCAACCAACAGAAATAGCATCCTTTTCTATCATTAAGATTGCTGAGAGAGCAATCTCCTACTGATGTTGATTTTATATATATATATTAATTTTCTTTTTAATTACAGAGTCACAGGTGAGTGAAAGTGAAATTCAGTGTCAAGCAGGTGTTGGAGGCACCATGCAAAACTCAACATCAGCTATACACGATTTCATACAAATATGCTTGCTTCAACATACCACTCCTATGGCTGTCTATGTGGTCTTATTTCAGTCTGGTTTTCTTCAAAGGACTTTCTTTCTCTCTGTACTTGGTATTGTCTATAATTTCCTATGAAATGTGTACCAATGTGCCTTGATTTGACATGTGAAATTCTCACTGAAGTTGCTGGGATTTTTCTCTATAGGTGAAGGGACTCAATCTGATTTTATGAAGGGTCTCTGATGGTTGGTATTTTATTATCAGAAGTTGACTGTGTACAGCTGTCATTCTCTTATTCAAAGAGGAATAAGAAGCAGCTGCACATCACATGGTATTCTTCTTTGTTGCATGCTACTATATGTTTTGGTGTATATATTTGTATCAGCAAATATAAATTACGTATTTCAGCTAAGACACCAGTAAATCAGTGTGTAATTGCTTTCTTCATTGTTCTTGCTACATTACACATGTTATCTGCCATGTAACTGCTACTCAAACAATGACAATGCAAAGGGCGGAATTAAACACCTTTTATTGTCTTCACATAATTCTATTTTCCAGATCTTTTTAGTTTTTTTAAATGCAACTCACTCAATTTTTGTGTTTTGCAGCACAGTAACTTGACATTCATTCATGATCAAATGTCAATGTACTTTACTTACCTGCTCTATAATTACACAGTTCTCCTAGGTATTGGAAGAGAGTGTGTAGTGGAGTGAATTTGCTAAAAATAACATATTTAGAGCTCCCAAACTTTTCTAGATTCCCTCGACAGTAATAGACCTTTCAAGAATATTATCACTCAAGACTTACAGTAACTTCTGCTTTTCACAAGTAATTTTTATAAGATACTGAGAGGAACACAGTTCTCTTACAGTTCTGGACAGGGAGTATGCAGAGGACCCCTGAATTATGGTAAATTAACTAGAATTAACGCCAAAACACTGGATGAAGTACTTCTTCCCAAAGTAGTAATGTTCTTGATATCATAACTTCTTCCAGCACAAGCCTAGAACTTACTTGATGGCATCTGCCATGGAAAGCTTACTGGAGGATTTGTCCACTCAGAAGAATACCAGGCAATCTCATTCTATGGTAAAAAGCAAACCATCAGCAAGAAAAGACAAAATCATCCATACTGCTTCCATGAAATGGCATCTTGCTGGTTACTGATGTCAGTGCTTCCTCTTCAGAAAATAGAAAACATTGTAACTTGCTCACCTACTGTGATTGAAACAAATCTATTTACTCCTAACAGTTTGCTTATGCTCTGAAATCTCAGTCTCTGCTGTGCGATGAAATAAATTAATAGCAGTGTAAAACACTGTGTACTGTCATGAGTTGTACCCTAGTTGTAATATTTTCTATAGACAAAGATCTACATTTTTCTTCATGTGAAAAACAATTTATAAATAAAATTTTAGTAACAGTCAATGTTGTGCTAATGAGATTTTTGACCTGGAAAATAGATGTTATGAATTTTGGGTAAGAACAACTGAAATCTGGGGGCAAGACTGAAGATAATAGTTTGGTCTTAGTGTTCTAATGAACTGCATACTAAATCTGAATTATATAATTAACCGTAGACAATAAATACTGATAGCTTTCCCTGCCCTACAACTAATCAGTAGCTCTAAAAAGACATCAGTATTTTCCCCTCCATATAAAACCACATTTTGTTTTATATTGAAACAACAAATTGGCATAGGGAAATCAAAATATAAGGCACAGAGGGATGTGCAGGGAAAACAAAAATGTTTCTTTCTGATAGATTATTATCAATTAAAGAATACAAAACCATATCACAATGAAGTGAGAGTCTGGAGGAAAAAAATAATCTCTTTCTCATGTATAATTTAGTTTTGTCATGAATTCTTAACAGACCTGTAAATTGGAAAATCAACATCTGCTCAGTGATAGCAGGTGAAGGACATGCAGGCTGGCACCAAACTCCCATCAGCCTTAAAAGTGGAAAAAAACCCCAAGTCTTACCTTTTTGACTGCTCTTGCAAACATGTCTTATAGAGAGAAAATATCTTAATATTTTTCTAAGCATACTATACATATCCTTCAAACATAGTTTCCTCTGGATTTTTCTATTCAATATCATCAATATATGAATTAAGCCATGGCACAAAGGCAAACTAAGCAGAGTATAAAATGTTAGCTTCCATCTTCCTTCCGAAACATACCAAACTACTGTGTAGAGTACCCACTGATCCTTCATATTTGTGTAGAAATTATCTGCTAATTCTGAATAGAGTTTATACCCCTTTATAAGATTGTCTTCAGACTCATTGGAAAGGGATGGGCAGTCCTGATAATGCTGTAGACACAAGACAGCAAAACACACACACCGTATAGAAGAAGCTAATGTATTGTATTAAAGGGCAAATTACCATCCACTCAGCAGATCTGTGCAGAATTTTTCCCAGTGGTTTTCATGGAGTGACACATAGCTAACAATCACAGTTTAGCCTTGTTTGATCATTAGCAGAAGCAAGAAAGAATGTTTCCTTGTCTGCAATTCAAGTTACTACAATTCTTGTCAGAAGACTTTGGAATTCAGCCATAAACCAATCTCCATTTAAATCTCCAGAAAACAGCTTTTACATAGGCATTAAAGCTTCCAAAGCAGCCTGTGCAAACAGAAATACTAACTCACATGAAGTAGATGAAGTAGTCCCACATGCCCTCCTATGGGAGCATGGCTTTTTTTAATGTTACATAGTTGATTTGCACTGAGACATAATAAATTTCAGCCTGATCCATTCTTGCCTTTCATGAGCTATTTTCCCCCTTCTTTAGATTTAAAAATTAAACTGCTGCAGGACAGAGCATGTGGGTTGTAGTCTCACAAGCAATTACAGTGTAGGTGGTGAATTACTGCAGCAATAATATTCTGGTCAGTTGTTTTCTGTTCCAGCATATGAACTTCTGTGAAGCATCTGGCATGTGTCTGTGAAAAGTTCTCATATTTAATTTTTGGACAGGGTTCATCACCTGGTTATGCAGTAAGACTCAAATCATAAATCTCCCTATTCAACAACAAAGATCTGGTTGGGTGACTCTTATATGGCAACATCTGCTTACACAGCAAATGATATCTATGTTCCAATAAAGAGTCATGTTCTGGGTATCTCAGGGTATCTAATGTCATAAACCTCACAACTGGAATAAATTTCTTGTTTCAAAGGTAGCTTATGAAGATGCCAGACTGGTCATCATACGGTGCTGATTTATATCACATAGATTCATAGAATCATAGAACAGTTAGGTCTGGAAAGGACCTTAAGATCATCTAGTTCCAACCCCCCTGCCATGGGATCTTATACGTTTTATTTATTATTTATTTTTCCGGTTTTACGTGTGCACACAATTTGGTTTTCTGAGCTCTTGATTCCATTTAGTTATTTCTGCTCTCCCTTTAAGGTTTGTACTGTTCACCATTAAAGAATGACAAAGGTCACCTCATATAAAGGAACTTCAAAGTAAGAAATAATGTCACTAATGCAAATATGAGAGTGGCTGTATGTACAACATATACATCAGAAAACAAAGCAAGGGAAAAGGGCATCTTTCCCTGAAAAATTATGACAAAAATATAGCCCTGTTTTGGTGTTTTAAGTTTCCAGCAAAACTCTCAAAATATAACATAGCTTTTCTGGAATGGGACTTCCATGTGTTAGGGGAATTGTATTTCACATTCTTTTCATCTTCACAGGTCTTTTGATCTCATTAGTTAGACTTAAACTTTTATGATATATATAAAGCCAGATTATGACAACCACATGCAAGGAACACTTTCTGGGAAATAACCTCCTGGATATTATGGTTTCATAGAATAGAAGAGCAAGTCAATGGCTCAGGAAGCAAGTTTCCGTAATCCACTTCTGCATCACTTTAAATAAAAATATTTTCAGCCCAAACTATTTTAGATTTTGAGAGAAAATATCTGAAAGTTGCAAAACAGCAGACAGATTGGTGGTTAGATGAGAATCTAATTCTTATAAAAATTCATTTCAATGGAGAACTCTTGAACATCCCTGTTAGAAATGGTTGCCTAAAACTTAATTTTGTCAAAAACAAAGAAAGCAACATTGTTATTAATAGTTCTCATAAACAAAAAGTGTTATATGTTGTCATATCTGTATAAAAAATGTAACAAGTAGAATAAAGTAAGATATTATTTGCTGATCTGTACTTAAACCCAAGTACAAAAGCCAAGGGGTTGACCTCGAGTCTCACCTGCTGCTTTCTGCCAGAGGCTCCAGGTAGGACTATTCTCCCTGGCTGCGGTGTACAGTACATTTTTAACATCTGGCCCAGTCCGAACTGGTCCAAGGGCCACTGCATGAACTATCTCACGTTTGATTTGCTCAAAGGCTTGTTGTTGCTCAGGGCCCCATTGAAATCATTCTTCTTCCGGGTCACATAATAAAGAGGGCTTATGATCAAACTGTAATTTGGAATGTGCATTCTCCAGAACCCCACTAACAGTTTTTCTCTGTACACTGAGCATATCTAGTGATTTGACTGAGCTAAGAGATACCTATTGTTTTTCCAGCACCAGATTAGCTTTTTTTTTATCACAAGTGTTATCAAGAATTGGAACTTTAAGCTACCAATAAACCTGTCATCTGATAAACTGTAAATGAAGCAAGCTACAAACTTATGCAGTTGTAACTGACAAATGCATCCAGTGTTAGTTTGTGATTTGGTATGTTCGTTCACAGTAATATTCTTTCTTTTCACACCATTCAAGAGAGTGATAAAAAAATGAGATGCATCTCTTCTCACTAGGGAATTCTTTATAAGCTGATTGTCAATATTGAAAGTCAGTTTTGTTCTCCAGCATTCATTATTCAGGGATGGCTGCGGTTTTATTTTTATGTGCATAAAGCAGCAACTAGAGAGATTTGACTTGCCAGAAGCTGAACCTGAAGCAAAATCATCCATTCCAAAGCAATGATGAGTTACAGAGTACCCAACACCTGTTCAAGCAGTGGGAAATAATTCAGCACAGGTGTTAATGTGATGTCCAGTTTGCATAACTGCAACTTCATGCCCTGGAAATTCAAAAGGTCATCATTCAGATTTTACAAAGACAAGCTAACTAGCAAAAAACTTTGGAAGTATTTTAACTTAATCTAAGCAACTTTTAATTTAGATTGTAAGAAAACTTTGGTGTCATCTATTCCAAATTCTGATCATAGCAGGGACACATTCAGTTGGAGCAGGTTAGTTGCTTACTGACCAGATGAGTTTTAAACCTCTCCTAGGAGAGGATTCCACATCCTTTCTGGCTAACCTCTTCCAGTGATTAACCACCTTCACTGCCAGCATTTTTTGTTTAAAACCAGTTGGGATTTGCCTTGCTGCACCTTATGTCCACCACCTCTTGGCTTTTTGCTATGTGCATCTGTCAAAATCTTGTGATCACCATTACGTAGTTCTGCATAATCAATTATCCCTTTCTTCTGAAGGCTGAACAAACTCTTCTCTCCCAGATTCCTGTGTCATGTGTTCCAGCCACCAACCATCATGGCTACTCTCCTCTGTACTCAGTATACTTTGTCAACATCCTTATTGTACTGGGTAGCCCAGCATTTGATGCTGTAACACACTTGTCTCACAAATGCAAATTAGAGGGTTATGACCACTTCCCTCAACCTGCTTACTATGTTTTAACTAATGCAGCTCACCCCATCATCATGCCCAGGGAATGCTACTAACTCTCTTTCAAGTTACTGTCCTCCAGGATCTTTACAGCAAACCCCAGAACTCTACTATTTCCCTGAAGCTAGAGCTGGCTCCCAGGCTGTTATTAGTATATGGCGTTATTCCATCCCAGGCACAGGGCATTGTTTTTTTCTGTTATGAACCTAGCGAAATTTCTACCCATCTGTCCCTGCAGTCTCTCAAGGTTTCTATGAAGTGCTTGCTCTTTAGTGTATTGATTAATCTACCATCATTCAAACTTGTTCTAGGTAAAGAGACTAAGACAAAATGGAGAATCTCCACATCTTTAAATGACAGGAAGGAAGGAAGGAAGGAAGGAAGGAAGGAAGGAAGGAAGGAAGGAAGGAAGGAAGGAAGGAAGGAAGGAAGGAAGGAAGGAAGGAAGGAAGGAAGGAAGGAAGGAAGGAAGGAAGGAAGGAAGGAAGGAAGGAAGGAAGGGAGGAAGGAAGGAAGGATGGAGGAAAGAAAACAGAAGGTAGGAATATTTTATCACATACTACCAATGCTTTTTAAAGTAATGCCCATACAGTTATGATGGGGTAGATTCTAATACATCTAACTGGGTGATATAATTCAGACTTGAATCTTTCTTCCTGAAAAAAGTGCTAATGCTCCTGATGTAGTTAGCTGAATGCTGCAGGTGTCCTTAAAGCAGAGTCTGAAAAGTTCAAGATCTATTACAAAGGTATGGTAATAATTTTCTGTCATGTATTCATCCTTTACCTATAAACCATGTCATAATTTTACCTCTTATCATTAGTTATTAGTATGCTCATCCATTGCCTTTTAATGTGTTGCCATTAAACTGGATGGCAAACAATGGGCAGGGAAAATTATATGGTGAGTGCCCCAGGGATGTAACAGTAATGGATGGATGGACAGTAATGATTCACTTATTGCAATCAGTGCTACTCCCAGTCACTTTGTATTGGTTCCATAGGAGATATCAGATAAGAGGAGAAAAAAGATAAATGGCAATAAATCTGCATAAATGGGAAGGAAATAGCAAATAGATGTGTTTTCAACTTCTGTTTAATACTGCTTTCTAATGTTTTGAAAAAGATGAAAATTATAGGAAGCACTAAAATGGAAATTAACATATAAAAAAAAAAGATCAAGGTTGCAGTAGACAGATTTAAAAGAAAATCATCTCTGTCTGCAGTGCATTTACAACAGAAGGTCTTAAGACATAACAAAGCAAGGTGAAGCAAAAGGAGTTAGGTATGTTCTTTCCTCTTAGAAAAGGGCTGAGTTTCATTTGACCTAGAAGAGTTTGTACATAAAAAAATTGTGTACTGAGAAAAAAGGCATTTTGATATAAACTTCTCAGATCAGCTGAGAATGAGAATAATCCCCCTGAATACATTAAAATTACTTATGCACTCCAAACTGCAGCTGCATGTAAGAGCTCTTCTAGCTGATCCAGTTTAAAGCACAGCAAAGTCCATAGGACTTGTACCAGTTTCATTATGGTTCTGCACCAGCCTTTTCTTCAAATTGTCTCATATGCATTATGATAATGCATTGCTTGTTCTTGACTTCACCTATCTTAGCTACTGGAAGAATAAAATAGAACTATTATTTATGATATGGCACACTGTAAAATCTAAAAAAGATACAAGATTAAGTAGAATTAAGTAGAAAATTTAGAGAATTTAATGAGATGGTTTTATTTAAATGCTCATGTATGTAAGACCTTTCTATTCATTAGAATTTTGAACTTGTTAAAA
Organism: Agapornis roseicollis; assembly: GCA_002631895.1. Lineage (NCBI taxonomy): Eukaryota > Metazoa > Chordata > Aves > Psittaciformes > Psittacidae > Agapornis > Agapornis roseicollis. The sequence continues at coordinate 66,876 of NDXB01005387.1, forward strand.
AAAGAATTAATGCCTTGACATAGTATTTTTCAGACTTCTTTTTCTCTTTTGAATGTGTTTTGCTGCTTAGAAAAATGTTTTCTGATTAGAAAAATGTTTTAAAAATAGTTTCTAGAAGAATTATTAAGTAAAACCAGATTGAACAGGAGGTGTTATATTTTTGATTGATAGAAGGATGCAATACTGAAAGAATAATAAACAGTGTTTAGATAGCAGCATGAGAAAATTTTCAACTGTATAATAAAAAGTTTGTTACTGTATACGTATAACAAAGAATAGAATACTATTTTATCTTTATAGAATTTCATTTGCTTGCTTTCTGAAAATAGGTAAATATAGCAGCTGTGTTTCCAACCTTGCACTTTATAAACTTTGCTCTAGTCTAGCAAAACATTCTGGCTTAGTTCTTGTAATTGGAGGTAAAGATGCAATTCCTTTACATGTTTAGCCATGGAATTATGAAGAACTAACAACTGAAAGGTTTAAAACTATATCTAGTACACTTCTTGCAAAGCCTAAGTAATGCATGTAATTACAGATTTTAGTTCCATATAAAATTTTCTATCATATATGTACGTATAACTACATATTCATTCACTGTGTCTTTATCTGATCTAAGATTTAAAATATACAATTTAAAATCAAACAAATCAAAGCAATAAAAGCATAGAGATGTAGTCTACTATGGTGGAACTGAATGTAAAACTCTATCCTGATGAGTCACATTGCAGTGGAGGGAGGACTATTACTCTGTGTCACTTGAGGAGCAGCATGTGCAGAGCAATAGTGGCTAGTAAAAAGTGGGTTGCTACTACTGCTGCTTCTACCCATTTTCCTAGTAAAGCTATGATTGATGATCAACATAAACACATTGATTTTTTTACTATGTGATCCAGTGAATCAGTCCAAGTGTCCAACTTCTCTGTCACTGTGTCATAGAATCATAGAATCAGAATGGTTTTGGTTGGAAAGGACATTAAGATCATCTAGTTCCAACCCCCCTACAGGGATGTCTCACACTAGACCGTGTTGCCCAAGGCCCTGTCCAATCTGACCTTGAACTCCCTCCCAGGGATGGAGCATTTACCACTTCTTTGGATAACTTGTTTCAGTGCCTCACCATTCTCACAGTAAAGAACTTCTTCCTTATATCTAATCTGAGCTTTCTCTTTTTAAGTTTTAACCCATTATCCCTTGTCCTATCACTACAGTCCCTAATGAAGAGTTCCTCTCCAGTAGCCTTGTAGGCCCCCTTCAGATACTGGAAGGCTGCTCTGAGGTCTCCATGCAGCCATCTCTTCTCCAGGCTCACATTTTATAGACAAGGATATAGGACGCTTTGCACAAGTCCAAGATGATGTCAACTGCTTTGCTCACCAGCCACCTCATTGTTTTTCATGTGTTCTAGTATGATTTCCAGGAGAATCTGCTCCATGATCCTGACAAGCAAAGTCATTTAAGTCATATCTGTAAGCAGTTATTTACAAGTTAAACTAGATACTTCACTTCCTGGCAGAGAAGTTATAAATTTACCATTTCTCTGCTTTGTAACTGATTTCTTTGTTTCTCATGTGAATTTCTGCTACATGGTTTGGGAATGCTGGAGGTTATGCATTGCCCTGGACTTCAGTAATGTTTGGACATATTTATAGATGAGTAGTATGATCAGGCATAATACAGACAGAACACAGCCCACAGTATTCCCCAAACCCAAAGTCAGTTTGAAATCTCTTCCTTTCCTCCCATCTCTTATCAAGAAGAAAAATTCCATAGTATCCTCCAAAGCCTTGGCATTCTGCTCTGTTAAAATCCTCATACAACTACCTCCCACATATTACATATGCTGAGCTGTTTTTCATGTCAGTGCAGACAAAGTAAAACAGGAAGAGAGTGCCCATAGAAATTTTTGTTTAAGAAAAATAATAATACCATGAAAGCAGGTTATATATTTCTTCCAGAGGAGGAATTAAAAGTTGTCTATAGTTCATAGTATTTTACAGGATTTGAATAGTTTCTGAGAACTGGAGAGCCAAGCTGAAGTGTCAGCCTATGAGCTACAATAACACCTGGAAAGGTACAGCAATAGCATTTGGGTTTTGTGAAATGATTAAACTAAGTTATCTTAATTCAGAACAGCAGGAGCAACAGATGTTGTTGCTTGAGTTTATTTTCTTTTGTTTCCAGATGGGGTTAGAGAAATAAACAATGGAATATAAAAAGGGATCTGTAAAGTTGTCTTTCTAGTCCTTCAGCACAGCCCAGCACTGTCTGCTACAGTACATACCATGTGTCTTTGGGTCTTGGGCATTTGTTTTCCTCAAGCTAACATTGCTGTGAAAGTTTCGTTAAGTTTTCTTTCAGAGGGCAGTTGAAATAATCAACTTGCATATCACAGAACCCTACAAAAAGAAATTCCTCTCTGCCATTATAGAATTATAGGTAAAATGTGAGCCACTGTAATTCCTTTCTTTTTTTTTTTTTTTTTTAGTAAACCAGACAGTGCTACCCAGAGGACATCTTGATCATCCTTGCCACTCTAATAGGCATCACTGAGACATTTCAAGCAAAGATAAGAAACACAANTTTTTTTTGTTTAGTAAACCAGACAGTGCTACCCAGAGGACATCTTGATCATCCTTGCCACTCTAATAGGCATCACTGAGACATTTCAAGCAAAGATAAGAAACACAAAACTGTCAGAAAGTTATCTTTTTGCAGTAAGTAATAGGTCTCAAAGCACTAGTATGGTAGTGATAAGACTCACACCTTCAAACCACTTTTGATTGCTTAGTTACTCCATCCAACCAAGAGTAGTGCTCAGCTGTCCTATTCCCTGAAAAGCAAGAAGCAAGTGCTTTCCAAATAGTAACAGTATGAAGCTGGGGCAGACAACAAGTGGAGAAAAAACAGCAAAATGCAAATCAGATAGTCTTCATTCCCAAATTTCTCCTCATATCACCAAACCAATCTTCACAGAGTAAAAATATCTGATGCTCCTTATAAAATCAGATTGTGTTGGCTCTGACAGTAATTGTTCCCCCAATGCTGCTGTAAGCTATAGCCAGAGAACATTCTTAACCCTGGACTCCTCTCATCCTTCATCTTAAAATAAATAAATAATTGTAGCTGTTTTCTGGCTGAAAAGGATTTTAAAATATTTTTATTACTGGTTATAACTAGATGATCTTAAGGTCCCTTCCAACCCTAACTGTTCTATGACTCTATGATTCTATGATTTTTTGCATGCCCAAACTGTTAGCTGAAATTAAATAACCTCAGCAATTGCTTTTCAAATTCTTTTTAGGGTGCAGATGCTTAATCTCATTTAGGGGTTATGGCACATTAGACACAGACATGCAATTTTCTTTGTAGTGTCATTCCAGTACGAGGTTGACAGGGTGTCTTAAAAAAATTACCAAATCCCAGTGGTAGCTGTGTTCATTTATCTCCACCTAGCATTACAAAGGGAATGGAAAAGGTGTTCAGAAAGAGCTTCAGCCAGGATAGACTAAAGGGAAAAGCTCTGTGAACAATCAAGCTCAAAGTATAAGTTTTTGTTGATTTAAAACCAAACAATCAAGCCAACAACTAAACAAATAAAAAAACAACCATTTTGAAGCATTAACATCAATTCCTGAGAAAGCAATTACACGAATACTACTGCAAGTCTGTCAGTTAAGGATAGACCAGGGAGGGATTCACTTATGGCTTCATTCAGGTATTACCAAACCATGTAGATGCTTGGAACAAGACTGATGCATGTGGCTGCAATAATGCTGCTTATTCTGCCTGTATTAAATGCCTGGAAATTGCCTACTGAGGACCATCACTGGTGTAGTCAGAATAGCTACCCCCACTGATGTCTGTTTTCCATCTCTGTTCTCTCTTCATCTGGTTTGACCAGGAAGCCCATATTTCCCTGCCCTGCCTTGCTATTCCACATTCTTTCCTACTCATGAGAACCCTCTTATTTGTCCACCTGACTGTGGCAGCAGAGCTCAAAATAAATTTAATCTTACCATGCTGAAAAGCCAAGAGCCGGTTTTGGGTTTAGTGTCCTTTATAGTTTACAAGTAATACAGATTCTTCCAGTGTCATATGCTTCTATTGTATATCTGAAATATGTTTAATTAAGTTGTGAGTTGTTGATATCAGGTGACTGTTGATCACACTGACAGGAGTAAATAGGTCATTGGTAATCAGGGGCTCAGAAAACTGGAAGAAGTCTAAGAATGACTGCAATTATGTAAAATCATGCAGAACCAATAATAATGAAAAATAAATTGTCCCCCAACTCTGAATGTACAGACATAAGAGAAAAAAAATGGAGAAGCAGAACCATACATATTAATGAGACAGCACCATCTAATCAAAACCCATTGTCTTCTGCCAGCTCAATCAAAAAATTATTATAGAGGATAATGTTACATTTAGGAACTCTAAATGTTTATAAACAACCTCAATTACTATATTGCAGTAACTTGTCTTTGAAAGCAATCAGGTCTAATATTTTATCAGAGAACAGAAGGAGAAATTTGTACAAGATCAAGCAACTACATTGAGAAAGACAGTTTTGTTGGATAAAAATGCTACATTCTAAATTAGTGTATTGATTTTTTGTACATGATTTTTCTGAGTTTCTCAATAGCATATATAAATAAATATCAAGTTGATAATATTAAAATATTATTCAGAATGCAAGTCTTAAATACCAAAGCACAAAGCACCCAATAATTTTAACTGGTACATTATCAACATTTATGAAAATAATCAAGGTGTACTAGTCAGTTGTAGGACAAGCTATTCAGATTTGGTCAGTGTGTTCTACCTCTCTAGCTAATGATGATGCTGTCAACGAATTAACTGAAGAAAAAAAAAAGTCTGGCTCACATTGACAGCTTTACCAAATTTATCTGAAGTGTGTTTAAAAGCTACAAATACACCTTTATTAAATGCAACTCATCTTTCAGGTGTACATTTAAAGGCTATTATTACAGAAGGAATTTTTCATCTCCAGTTCCTATGAATATATGACTAATTGAAATAAATATGTATAATTGTATATGACTGTATTAATTCCCAACAAGGCTAACCTATACCTCTGTATTCCCCTTGACAGCAGCCTAAAACCAGCTTATTATTGAGTGATGGGACTATGAAATCACTTTTGCTTTCTTCTTCTTTACTGTCCTTTTCTCTTATTTCCCTGGCCCCACAAGACAAATTATCTTGTGACAAAAATAATTATTCAGGAATGGCAAAGGCCTATCATGTTATTTAAACACTGAAGAGAGGCAGAGTGATCTAAGCCTAGGAGTGACAGCTGTGACTGTTGGGATTTGTTGCCAGCTATGGGAATGTCTTGCTCCAGAGACTTGCCAACTTTTCCAGCCTATCTGTAAAATGGAGCTAACATTTTTTGATGTCACAGAGCTAAGCATTTTGAAGTACTTTGAAGATGCAAAGAGCTTTAATAGTGTTAAGTATCACATTTTAGCTACATAGACCAAAGAAGAGAGTTTGGAAGTTCCTATCTTTTGTTCCCTGGAGAGTCCCTATAATGCAAATTAAACCTAATTCTTGCCCAACTATGAATCTGAAAGTAGCGATGGATGGAAAAATCATGTTTTCAAGGGCTATATCCATGTCTAAGCAGAGGAATATTAGCCTATGATTTATTTGGAACTTGCCTTAAGGAATTAGGTTTTTTTTTTTCAGCATCTTTTTCTCCCTGTTTCTCATTATTTTTTGCCCTAGTTCCATCATTAGCTTTTCACTTTTTATATTCTCAAAGTTTAAGAAATTGTAAAAGGTGAGGATCACGTGAAATGGGTCATATGACACTTTTTTTCAGAAAGTATTAAACAATTGTATTCTGAGACCTACAGAGAACCAAAGCCATCAAAATAGGAAACATGGCCCTGTAATTTCAGAAAAGGATCACTATAAAGATGACCAAGTATATAGAACCATTTTGCAAGGTGCAAAATTCCCTATGTTGAATTAAGATAGAATCAAAATGGTGCATAAAAACAATTAAAATAATCCCTGATGTATAAAAGCTATTTATATGGTAGCAGTAAAGACTAATCTTTACAGTGCAATGGAATACTGCACAGAAAGACATTAATACAGATTGACGGAAGCACAACTGCATCATACAGCATGTAGTAGAAATACAAGTTTAGACCTGGAAAACAAAGTAAGACAAAGGAGACAGGGGAGCTTGTATTAAGTTATTTTCAGATCATGGTAATAATCTTTCCAAAAAGATACTGCTATTCTGCATCCTGTTATGGAACTCATTCAGCTTGCTCAGGCATTTTTACGATCCATTGTATGAAGGAGGATGTCCCTACAGGATCTTGCTTTGTGTGAGCTACAGAACTGTTGGATATAGATTTGAAAGATGAGATAAATAAGTGGAAGGAGGGGTCATCAGAATTTACTTAATGTAAAGTTATTAATACTGCAGCTGGCTCCGAATATCCCAAAACTAGCAGCATTCTGGAATTCCATGATCAATCTACAGAGAGAGTATGAGCAGACAAGACTGAATTTCTGAGGACGTTGGAAACAAATGCCAAGTCTCAAAGCATGCATCCTAGGTGAAGGGTCTGCACCCACAGGAGCAACCACTAACACCAGCAAGAGTTTACCTGGCTGTACGCTTGATGATCCAATCCCTGTGTTTCTCTCCCTCATTAATTCCTTGATTGCCTTAAAGAACTTTACCAGCATTACCCATAATAGATCATCTACAGAGAGCCAGTTTGAAATAATCCACTGAAAGAAATGTTTTCAGTGTGTCACTTTCTGAACTTTGCCTTAGATTCTGAGTCCTTCTGGGAAGAAACTGATTTTATCTGACATAGTCTCAGTACCCACTAGTGAGACATGGCCATGGCACTTAAGAATCAAAGACTGATTTTAACCAGGGCAGGCTGCCTATTAGTAGTGAAAGTCTAGGTAAAAGATATGGGAATCAATGAAAACTTAAAAAAAACCCAAACAACAAAAAATTAAAGTGGATTTGGATTTGAGACTTAAGACTTGAGCTCAATCTGATTATTTTTTTTCTGAAACAATTTATCAGTGAAAATAGGTGTTTTGTAATTGAAATCCTAGCAGACTTATAATTCTATAGATAAGATTGATAGTGTACATATATATGTATATATATATATATATGTCATTGAAAAAAAAGTTCATTTTGCTGTGTGGCCAAATTGTAATTTACAGTACATCTGCAAATTCTGAGAGGGAGGTAAATAATTATTGGTTATATTGAGTCAATTGCTGAGGTATCTCGAGAGAGGATGCCTTCAACACCTGACCAGGCGGAAGCTCAGTGTCCTTGAGCCTCAACTCAGAGTGACGAGAGCCACCGAGGGAGGCTCGAGTCCTCGACAGGACGTGCCCAGGAGGGGCGGCACCAGCCCTGACTGGGTAAAACCCTGCCCAGGGAGCGTGAGTGAGCAGGAGCGCGGTGAGGCAGTTTGTGCGGGATGGGGAGCACTCGGCTATGACCAGGGCCCGGTCTGGGAGCTCTGCCCTGGCTGCCCCGGCGGTGGCAGCGTAGGCACCCAGACAGAGCCGGTGAGAGGGGAGGCTGCAGGGCAGAGCTCGGGGTGTAGAGAGTGCCTGCACTGGTCTGGTGAGGGAAGGGTGCGCAACGGGCAGGGCTGCACTCAGTGCTCCCTGGTGGAGGCCCTGCTGCAGCAGGACCTGAGCTGTGGGACGCTGTCAATAGGCTGAAAGGTGCCAGGGAAGCTGAGAGGAAGCCATGAACAACCAGCTGATGCACTGATAAGGATCACTACTGGTACTGCCAGGAAAAAGTAGTGGATCATAGCAGTAGGGGACTCTACTTTTAAAGGCACGGGAGCACCCATCTGTCGGCCTGACCCAGTCTTGAGGGAGGTGTGTTGCCTACCCGGAGCACGGATCAGGGATACTGCAGAGAGGCTGCCTGTTCTAGTAAGTCCTATGGACTATTACCCACTTCTAGTGATCCATGTGGGTGCTAGGGATATAGATAACAGTAGCCTGGAGAACAGTAAGGACTACAGAGACCTGGGAGAGGTAGTTAGGGGCTCTGGAGCTCTGACTGTCTTTTCCTCAATTCTCCAGGATATAGGGGAGGACCTTAAAAAGGCTAGGAGTATTGGCCAGGTTAAGAAATGGTTAAAAGGGTGGTGCCATAATCAGACAGGTCAAAGGAGGTGATCCTGCCCCTCTACTCTGCTCTCAGGAGACCTCACTTGGAGTATTGTGTGCAGTTCTGGTGTCCTCAACATAAAAAGGACATGGAGCTGTTGGAACAAGTCCAGAGGAGGGCCATGAGGATGATCAGGGGACTGGAGCATCTCCCATACAAAGACAGGCTGGGAAGGTTGGGACTGTTCAGCCTGGAGAAGAGAGCCTCATAGCAGCCTTCCAGTATTTGAAGGGGGGCCTATAGGGATGCTGGGGAGGGACTCTTCATTAGGGACTGTAGTGACAGGACAAGGGGTAATGGGTTNGAGCCTCATAGCAGCCTTCCAGTATTTGAAGGGGGGCCTATAGGGATGCTGGGGAGGGACTCTTCATTAGGGACTGTAGTGACAGGACAAGGGGTAATGGGTTAAAACTTCAAAAGGGGAGGTTTAGATTGGATATAAGGAAGAAATTCTTTCCTGTTAGGGTGGTGAGATGCTGGAATGGGTTGGCCAGGGAGGTTGTGAATGCTCCATGCCTGACAGTGTTCAAGTCTGGGTTGGGTGAAGCCCTGGGTGGCATGGTTTAGTGAACTGTACCAGAAACCACTCACACCAGAAACAGCCAGCTGGTGTGCTGGTAAAGATCTCTACTGGTGCTGCCAGGAAAAAAGCAGCGGGTCATAGTAGTAGGGGACTCTACTTTGAAAGGCACAGAGGCACCCATATGTTGGCCTGACCCGGTCTGAAGGGAGGTGTGCTGCCTACCAGGGGCATGGATCAGGGACGTTGCAGAGAGGCTGATTGCTCTAGTAAGTCCCATGTACTATCACCCACTTCTAGTGATACATGTGGGTGATAGGGATATAGATAGCAGCAACCCAGAGAACATAAAGAGAGACTACAGAGCCCTAGGAGAGGTGTTTAGGGGTTCTGGAGCTCAGATTGGTTTTTCATCAATTCTCCAGGATAAAGGGGAGAACCTTAAAAAAGCTAGGAGGATTGGACAGTTTAATGAATAGTTAAAAGGGTGGTGCTATAGTCAGGGGTTTGGGTTCCTTGAACATAGGACCCAGGTTAGTAGGCCAGGTATACTGGGGGGCTAGTGGAGCTTGTCTGATAAAGAAGGGGAAGAGTGGGTTTGGTAGGAGGCTTGCCAGACTTGTTGTAGTAATTTGAACCCAGCCAGGCAGCACGTTCACCCACTCAACCCCTCCTTCCTGCCC
>NDXB01005388.1:0-37964 GCA_002631895.1 Agapornis roseicollis
AGTCTGGTCAGGGATGGAGGTGGCTGATGGAGCATCGCAGGTACTGCAGCTGAGTCTGGTCAGATGTGTGCTGCTGGAGGAGGTTTAATTTGTACACCCATTTCTGGAGGTGCTGCCATTAGTAAATGGTCAAACCTGCTCAGGCCTAAGCACTTTGTACCTGTCCTGTATGACCCTGTGTTTCTGACGGTCTTGTGTTTAAATACAGAGCCCTGTACGCAAGTGATTGCGAGGAAAGCAGAACATGGGTCTCTTTTACATGGATTTATGCCTTCGTACATGATTTTATTCCAGGTTAGGAAGGGAATGGAAAGCGAGAACTGCCTTGTACCCAGCCTGAAGTACAAATGCAGCACAGGCAGGTAACACAAGGCAGTTAAATTGCTTAATCCTAGTTTGCTTTCATGACCTTTTCTTCAGAGGCAGTATGAACACTGCCATCAGGCACCAGAGGGAAGAAGAAAGAGCTCTGAAGTTAGACATTTATCTGTGCAAGGTGTTAAAACCTCAGTAGTGTGCTTACCCAGTTGTGACATACTACATGTGCCCAGCCTAATTGCAGCAGGGCCAAGGTCAGCAGCGTACCAGGCTCAATGCCATCAGGCTGTAGTTCTTATGATGCGGGTTGTCTTGTGAAGCGGAACTGGAAAGAGGAACAAAGGCAACCAAAAGCCACACAGTGCCCTGGGTCTGAGCAGCGTCTCCTTGCTAAAGGTGGGCTGCTGCCCAGCTCATGCTGGGTGAAACAAGAGGCATTCAGACTCAGAGCTACGCGCTGTGCTGGCGCTGTGCAGCATGCAGGGTTACACAGGCAGATTTCCTTCAATCTGAAACAAACCCTCTTTCTGGTCCCTTCTGCCAAAGGCTCTGGCAGTGCCTGGGGTGAATGTTCTGGGCCTCCCCTGCCCATCAGATCACACCTCCCCCCATCTGCCCTGCATTCGCCATGCAGCGATGCTCTGACGAGGACACTGCTGCCAGATTGCCTCCATTCTGACTTGCAGCAGCTCAGATCCTCCCTCACTCATGAGTCCCTGTGCTGTTTGTGAATAGACCTTGATCTAAACCCCAGGGCTCATCACGTTTACAGGTCATGTCTTTGTGCTCTCCCAGAGGCAGTCTGGAGGATGAATCTCAGCCCATGATGTTGCCTGGAGCATGGTGCTGTGGCAGCATCAAGCTGGGGATTGCAGCCTGTCCCCTCCCCAGTCCCTGTCCAGTCCCAAGGGTCACACTGCCCCATGGGCCCCTCTTGCTGTCAGAGCACTTCTTTAGGCTCCCTGCATCCAGAACGGTTGGTGTCAGGCTGTTGATGTTACTCAACACTTCACCACGCTGCTGAGATAGTAAGAACATAATCCTCACAACACCCTTTCAAGAGGGTGAAACACTTATCTCCTCTTAGCAGTTGGAGGCACGGAGGGTAAAGGCTGGTGTTTTCAACAAGCCACTGATTTTGACCAAGTGATTTGCTCCAGTTAGCAATGGAGCAGGTTTCACATGCCCCATGTGCATGATTCCAGGTCAGTGTATCACAGTCGTAAGCTGTAATTACCTTGGTGGGAAATAGCAGTCCGGCGTTGAAGGCCTCTTGAAGCCAGCAGAGATGAAATGAGATTCAGATGTAATGTGTACACTCAGGCTGCAGGATTTAACAGTGCAGGGAACAGCAGCTGAACATGCTGCTGAATGGGCTTTGAGCAAAAAGAAGTTTTCTGCTTGTACCTTAGTTTAATTCTAGTGACTGAGAGATGAGACATTCCCCATTTTATAGAGCATCAGGGTGAGGCTGATCCCCCTGTTCCCAATTCACATGTAAACCAAGGGACCCTTAGAGGATGTAGTGACATTGCCATAATGCCAGAGCAGCCTGAAGCTGTGCAATTCCATAGTGCTTTCTACAGCCATCCCTTAGGAACTGTGTCTGGACTGCAGCTGGGGCTCCTCTTTGCTCTTGTGAGAAGACTGGAGCAAGCGTCTGCTTCCTTTTCATCCTTTCAATGAGTAATGAGTAAATAAGTAATGAGTAAATGTAAATGAGAGGCAGTGGTGAGGATACAAGGAGAGAACAAACCTCCCCCTCCTCCAACTTTCACCCTCCCTCTGTTCTTTTCATGTAGCTTGTTCCTCTGTGTCCCCTGTGCACTTTAGATGCCCTGTCCCTTAGATGTGTGCTCCCTTTCCATCAGAACCAGGCAGCAAGGTACTTATCCCCACACCCCATTCCCTCCTGCTTCCCAGCTTTCCTCGCCCTCTCCTGGGCGGTTTATGGTCCAAGTGTGTTCAGTCTCACACAGCCATGGGCAGGTTTTCCTGGAGAAAGGCTTTTTATAGCATCTCTTCCATAGCAGTTTGACAGCACTCTGGGAACACCAGGCTGCTTATCACCAGCGCAGACCCTCCTGATACAGTGGGTGCAGTACTGTGCATTTCAGGCCAAGGTCTATTAATACAGCACGAAGTGGCTGAGGGGTCACAGGGCACATGGTGGCTTTTCTGAACAGAAGGAAGGAAGGAAGGCCAAAGAGTACTGCTCTTGCTGTTGGGAGCTCCTATAATACAGGGAGCATGACCAAGGGAGGGTTGAGCAAGTGAGGGAATTAGGGAACATCTGTGATGCTGGGTGGGGTACATGGGGTTAGGGAGTAAAAGATCTTAATATCCTAGCACCTAATCTAATCTTTCACATGTTTAGAGGAGAGGAAGGAGCTGGCTGTAACACTGGATGAGGGCACTGGCTTCTTTCTTGTGTTGAAAGTCTCTCTTCATTATTGTTTCTGTTTGTGGCATCCCCACTTTAAAGTATCACTTCCTAAAATGTTCATTTGATGCAGGGAACTGCTTTTCGACCTTTCTTCCTCTGCCTCCGTTTCCATCCCTGACAAGAAGTGCAGTGATCCTACAGCAAAAGCAGGGTCTCACACCCAACCTCATCCCTCAGGCTTTAATCCCCTGGATGTACCCCACGGGTCAGGAGCAGGGGCTGCAGCCCTGCCCCAAGCCCTTTGTAGCCACTGCATGCACAAACCTCCTTCCCAGTCACTGTTTTGCAAGACTGCAGAGAGGGAAGAAGACAAACAAGGCGCTTCCGATAGCAAATATTTCCAAGCCTGAGGTCATTGCTTCGATGCAGTCACTCTTGTTTGCCCGGCTGCATCACACGCGAGGCGCTGAGATGCAGGAGAAGCTGGAGCACAGGAAGTTGAAAGACTAATAATTATTTCTGGCTTGTGGAGGCAAGGGAGAGGTGCCAGAAGTGCTTATGGTTTGGAAGGATGGGAGCTAACCCCTAAACCCAGCTGGTGGGAAGGACTGTCCCATGACCAGTGGCCAAGGAAACCGCTCTGTCAGGCTCCCACATTGGAAAACACACTCGGGGAAAAGGAAACTTTCCAGTGCTGCCGTGTGGTAAGAGTGTGATTTGGAGTCCAAGCCTGTGATGGCTGGGAAGGCTTTGAAGATGGGTGCTGTGTGGAGCCAGGCGAAATGCAGCCACCCTGGAGCAGCCTGGCCTCTCCTGTTTGCTTAGGAAACGACTACGGATAGGGTGCGGAAAGCACAGTAAGCAGCTTCCAGAGTGAAAAGAGGACAAATTCTCTCCTGCTCCATGAGCGGACCTCCAGTGATGAGGGGTTCAGGAGAACACACTGTGATCAGAGGAGCTAGCCTGCCTAGTGCATGGTTTTGTACATCTGCTGCTGCAGCCCATGGTACTGAGGGCTGTCAGAGGCATCCAGACCTCCGGTTTGGCGGGCCCTGTGACGTTTTGCTTGGAAAATGAGAAGTTTCTGTTGAGTGCCAAGTTCTTTGACAACCAAAAGCGTTGCTTGAGCTTGTGAGCGCAGGCAGGCGTTTTCAACAGGGACCTTGTCAGAGCACATTTCCTAAGTGGAACGAGAAAGGCTCAAATACTCAAGTGCCCCATGAGAAGGTGCTAAGCCAGGCTGATACAATAAAGAACACCATCCTGGTGAGCTGGGCAGGGAGGATGGTGTCATAGATAGAGACCTGGCTGGGGAGTCAGGATGTCTGAGTTTTTTTCTCCCTGCCTTTTCAGCTGGAGAATTCTGGTTACCCTCCTTCTTACTTTGGTTGCAAGGTTGGCATTGCAAGGACATTGCCTTTGTGCCTCTTGGGAGGATGCTCAGTACCTAATGCCCTAATGCAGCTGTGATTGGGAAGGCTGGTACGGTGCTGCTATGCAGATTATCGGAACAGAGTTAGCAGGTCCCTGTGGCAGCTGTAGATGCTCTGAAGAACACCGCCATTCCTTAGCAAGACTGTCTTCTCCTCAGCTATATTTGCCCCAAGGCTCATTCTGGCTTGTTTTGAAGAGACCTTATTGCTAGCTTTGTTATTGAAAGGATCCAGGTTAAATAAGCCCTCCTACTGTGACTCTGCACAACCTTGAGTCCCTCTGCCTAATGGAGATGGTTCAGGACCAAAGGATGAGGGATAGTTCAGGATCAAAGCCAGGATTTGGACTGCGTGGCCCCTTGGACCAGTCCATTCCTCTCCATCACCTGCAGAGGAAGAACATAATGCTTCATAGGCTCAAGGCCTATTGGTAGGACAGCAAAAGGCTTAAGGCCTTTGGGAATACCCCAAGGATCCAGCAGTCTGGACAGAGCATAAGGAAGAAGCTCTTCCCTGTGAGGGTGCTGAGGCGCTGGCACAGGGTGCCCAGAGAAGCTGTGGCTGCCCCATCCCTGGCAGTGCTCAAGGCCAGGTTGGACACAGGGGCTTGGAGCAAGCTGCTCCAGTGGAAGGGGTCCCTGCCCGTGGCAGGAGTTGGAACTGGATGAGTTTTAAGGTCCTTTCCAACCCAAACCACTTTGTGATTCTATGACCTTCTGTGTCAGGACTCTGTCCCACCGCTTTGTGGTGCCTGCGGCTTGGTTGTGCTGTGTGCTTTACTCTGCCTCCCTCTGCAGATTGTCATTCCTGCTCTGTTTCCTTTCCCTCCCCAGAGGAGTTCCTCTCCAGCCTGGATCACTATGAAATTGCCTTCCCCATCCAAGTGGACCAAAACGGGGACTTCCTCACCTTTGACGTGAGAAGCCAGTTGAAGCAGCGTCCTCGGCGCAGCCTGGGCTCCTTGCCCTACGAGCCATCTGAGCAGCAGGTCTTCTACAAAGTCTCTGCCCACCGAACCCAGTTCCTCCTCAACCTGACCCTGCACTCCAACCTGCTGGCTGAGCATTTCACTGTGGAATACTGGAAGCGAGACGGTGTGGACTGGCAGCATGATTTCCATGAGGACTGCCACTACGCAGGACACTTGCAGGATCAGTACCTGAACTCAAAGGTTGCCATCAGCAACTGCAATGGGCTGGTGAGTCTGGATTTTACCCAATCAAAGGCAATGGTAACAGGTAGAGATGCCCATAAAGCAGAGCTGATGGTAGCCTCTTTGATCATTGCTACTGAAGAGCAAATCTGGTTTGGGTTCCATGGTGGTGGGAAAGGCATGGGGTTGGTGTCAAGCTAGAATATAGCATCGAAAGTCAGCTGAGAGTGAAGGAGGCCTCATCCCTTCATTACATCTGTAGGAGTTCCTGATCTGTGTTTCATTTGCAGTCCAGTTTCTATCAAAGTCAGTGGGTATTTTTCCATTTGTTTTAATTGGAATGTCTTAACACCTTTCAATTTGCATGTCTCAACGGCAAGGACTGGACATCATGGTCTTAAATGTCATCAAGAAAACTTAATGGTAGACATTAGTGATAGGGATAGCTGAGCTCTAAGTTGCTTAGAGAGTATGTGACTCCTACTTCATGGGAGATCTTTAGCAACAGGCCAGACAAATGCCTCTCAGGAATACTCCAGGTATGAGCAATTCCAGCACTGGGAATACACTAAGCACTTCCACCCTTATTTTTCTGGCTTCCAAAGCACATTTCATGACCTGCCAGATGGAGGGATGGAGCAAACATACCCTTTTAGTGAGTCCCAAGGATGATGGCTCCCTTGGAGGGGTAACATGTGCAAAAAGACTCTGTAGGCCAGATTCATATTTATGCTACAGCCCCACCTCATAGCAGTATTCTGGCAGTGTGGAAGAGCTTCCAAATGGGAATGAATTCACATTTGATTTATTGCTAAATCACAGTGCCAGAACAGTGCTGTGGGTTATTAACAGAAATGAGAATCTGACTCATTATATCATAGAGTCTAATGTTTCTATCTCACAGCCAAAAGTCAGAGCTGTGTAAACTCTTGGTTCCCTGGTTAGCCCTTTGTTCAGATATGGGAACTCTGTAGTCCCAGACAATTCACTGGTGTTCACAATAGCACTGAAGGGGGAGCTGGATGCTGCTGGTTCAGAAGGGATCTGGCGTTAGTCTTTCTACTTCAGAAAGCAGCAAGTCCAGGGCAATCAATGGCCCAGCAGCACTTGTGCTGGGATAGCTCAGTCCACAGGCTGCGTGTTGCTCCGGTTGGGGCTTGGAGCAAGCTGCTCTAATGGAAGGTGTCCCTGTCCATGGCAGGGGGCTGGAACTGGATGAGCTTTGAGGTCCTTCCCAACTCAAACCAGGCTGGGATTCTATCTTCCATGGAGGGTGCACCATGCTGCGCTTCAGGCTGAGCAGGGGGAAAGTCACCCAGGTTTAAGCTGTTGGAAGCAAGGGGCAAAGTGGTCTGTTGTCCAAAACACGCATTGCTGTGCCGCTTTAGGACAGAAATGCCACTTTCTTACCTCTTATGTCAGAGCTCATCAGAGGACAGTTCAAAGGGTTTTCACCTGAAAAGCCCCCTGAAGGTCAGCATGAATGTTAAAGCTTGGAGCAAGCCACATGGCCCTGCTGCTGGGGCTAATGTTGAGCTGCTCGTGTGTATGTACGAGGACATAGAAGAGCTGAATTGCAGTGTGTGGCCGTGCTTTTGACTGTGGTCATAAGCTAATAGCACAAACCATCCTTGCTCTGCAGATGACCTGAGTGAATCACAGACAGGATATCCAGTTCAGCTCCCCCACAAACCACAGGGATCTCCCCAAGGGTTTCTCGCCGCCCCCTTTCAACAGGCTTGTGTCACATCCAGCGCCTGGACCTCAGGGCTTGGGCTTTGGGGTCAGCAATGGGGCAGTTTTCAGGCTGCTGTGATGGTCAAGCATCACTGCGGAAGGATGCGAGGCCAGCGCTGGAGCCTCCTGCCTCTTGCAGATGCCCTGGGTTTAAGCGCAAGCCCTTGTCTAGCAGGACGTGGGGCTGGGGCAGGCCGTGCTCTCCCCTCCCGCTGCTCTGCCCGAGGCGGTGGTGACCTCCTTCTCCCCATCCCACGAAGCCGGCAGCCAGCTGGCTTCTCCGGCCGCCGCTCGGCTCTGCGCCACAGCCCTCGCCAGGCTAACCTCACAGTACCTCGCTTGTGCTGGAGGAGGTGGAGCCCAGCCAAGAGCAACAGAGCCCGGTGCAGGAGGAAATCCCCCGGCACTCTGGAGATGGGGACTTTGCTGTGCGCACACTGCCCCGATTCAGCTTCCATGGCAGGGAGGGACAGGAGCAGAGACCTAAGGTGATGGCAGCGTCCATCGTGGAGGGGTTCTCCTGCGTGAGCACCCAGCAATGATGCTGTTATGCAGGTGGTATCTTCCATGCAAGGACATCGTGGTATCTTACAGAGACCTGCTTCCCCACTCCCTGTCTTGGCAGACAGGCCTCCTGTCCTTCTTGCATAGAGGGGAGATGGAAAAGTGCTGTGACATCTGAAGGGCAGCACAGAGCTGATGGCCAGACATGGGTGTTGCTGCACCTAAAGCTATGCTTGTGCACAGGTAATGTGGGTCTCAGACTTTTGGGATGCTGCTTGAGCAATGTCAGGCGTGTTTCTGTGCCTCAGTGGATGGTTGGTGAATTCATTTGGTAGCACACCCACATTCCTTGGAGTTAGGTGAGCTTCAGTGCCGGGAGTTCTTACAGCAATGGAGCTTCTGCTTGTACCCTGTTGGGCTGCCAAAACCTCTTCAGGTTGCTCAGGCTTTTTAGGCAGAAGGAAAACTTGCCACGAGGATGGGATCAGCTGCAGAGGAGAGGCTCTGCAGGAACCTGGTGGGTTCGGCTGCTCATCCCACTGGGAGGCCCAGTCATCACTGTGGGTCCATTTGCAGAGAGCAAAGTCTGAGCTCGCAGCTGAGATTCATTCAGTCAAATACAAGCAGGGAGAACCAGAAACAAATAAGGGAGCAAACCCAAGATCACCTGCCTGAGGTGGTGTGAAAAGGGCAGTGCCTACAGGGCACCACACCAGGTTCCAGGGTGACTTCTGTGGGTTGCCTCACTGCTAAACAGACTTCAGGTTTGCCAGAGTCAGTGTTTCTCAACAGCCTCAGTGCTGTGCCTGTTTCCCAGCTGGTGGTAATGATCCTGAGCTGCTTCCAAGGCTCTTTGGTGAGGTTGAACAGTACAGAAGGGAGATCCCACTGCTGAGTTGTGCTGTTATGTGAAGGTATTTGGGATCCCACAGACAGCTCTTGATTGGACTGAGGGGGTGGAATAGGAAACAACTCATTCATGATTTTGTAAGGAAAGGCTGTGATTTCCAGAAGACTTCAGTGAACAAAGATGTCCCAAGGCATCCACGACCAGCTGGCTCCGTTTCCTCTGGTCTGCAGGTTCACATAGTTCAGTGTTTGTGTGTAAGTGAAGGATTCCATCACATTCTCCAAAGCAATTGTCAGTCCCCTGAAACTCAGTGGTTAACCCACAGGAAGCTGCTTCCAAGCAGCAGTATCTCACCCAGTTCTCTCTACCTCTTCCATTGCCTTTTGTCTCTTTCCTTCTGCAGCATGGGGTGATCGTCGCAGATGAGGAGGAGTATTTCATTGAGCCATTGAGCCCGGGAGCCAACGTCAGCACAGGGGCTGAGGGCAAGGGCAGCCCCCACGTCGTCTACAAGCGGTCGTCTCTCCAGTACCCACACATGGATGCAGCCTGTGGCGTGCTAGGTACCCATCAACACCTCCTCAATCCATCCCAGTGCAGGCCTGGTAGAGCAGGCTTTGAAGGTCCACACTATGGCAAGGAACCAAATTTATCCCCTGCATTCAAGGAAGTTTTCTCTCTTTGCTTTTACTCGTGCTAAGCATTTCTGGTGGCCTGGTCTTTGGTAAGCTCTTGTGCTCCCTTCTTCACAGCAGGGCTTTTAAATTTGTAAATAGAGCATGGAATAGAAGAGAAGAGAAAAAAGCTGCTTCTTATTGTTCGTCAGAAAAATCCTTCCAGATTTGGCCAATTGACAAGGTATTGAGAAATCTCAGCTTCCACATGCTCAGCAGAGACTTGTCTTTGGGTTTTAGTCTCTGAAGATTGTGTCCACATTGAGATAACATTGCTGCTGTTAGAGACCAGGTGGAAAGATGCCTTGTATAGGGTGGGATGTGGGAGCTGGTTAGTCACAGTGGGCTCTGGGGGATGTTTCTAGAGGATGGCAATTGCACATTTACCCCCTTTCTATGCTTACAGGCCTATGAGTTCCTAAAAGCCTCACCCAGGTCTGCCCTGGCCTCTCCCTATTCCTTGTGTCCTTCTCATCCTTGCTAGCAGCGTCCCAGAGTTTGGCTGAAGTTGCCAGCCCTTATGAATGTGCAACGTTTCTCCATCTACCCAAAATGTTGCACGTACACAGGATGCTGCTCCCTCAGTTTACAGAGGCTCTGTAAGGATGAGAGGAGATGCAACCCCTGCAAAGGGACCAGCTCGCATGTTCTGGATTAGAGTTTGTGGATGCAGGAGCAAAGCTGTTCCCAGTTGCTCCTGCAGGTTTTGTGTCACTTCAGGATGTACATCCAGTGACACTCACCTAGATGGGGAGTCACTGCTGGAAGGGATGGAATGTGTGGAGACACCAGGGCACTGCCAGACTGCTCTGAGCAGGCTCTGGGTGTCCCCAGACCTGCCAGCATCTCTGGGGACAACCTGTGCTTCCCTGGCCCCTCTCCTCCTCTCCCAGCTCCCAAAGTCACAATGGACAAAGACCCCCCCTTCTGCTGACTCTTTGCCACATTCCACGGCTTCCATACAAAAGTTAGCCTGGTCCTAATTGCTTCTTGGAAAGCAACGACCATGCAGGGAGAGCCATGGGCCAGATACAGTTCAGAACAACCACAATGCAACTGGCACCATCAAAGCTGCCCCGTCCCATTGCCCCGAAGGCTGGACCTGTCCTGACCTGCCCAGCATGGCTGGCCCCTGAGCACCCTGTGAGCTTTCTCTTGAGCAGCCATAGGTGCTGGAGCTGGTAGGTTGTGGAGCTGCCTGTGATCTGCCTATCTTCCTGGGATTGCTGGATGCTTGGTGTTCCAGCATCAGAGCAGAGGAGGGGGGTTCAGCTGCCTCTCCTGATGGAGCAGAATGGTTGTAATCTCCCAGTCAGCTCTCGTGCCCTGTGCCAGTCTCCAGGCCATGAGTTTGGAGCTGATGGCCTTGCTGGGAGCATCCCTCGGGTCAGGTCAGTAGCACTTGAAGCCTAGAGCAAAGTTCTACAAGCCTGCTGCTGCTGCTTTGGAGGCTTCAGCCATTTCTGGTGAGGAAGAGCCAAGTCCTAAATTCAAGCCCTGGCAGGAAAAGGAAAGAGGAAATGATCTGCAATGGCTTTATTTTCAGATTATGTCTGTGTAGTTTCTAAACCTACACTGCTCTTGCCTGTGACAGAGGGGATGGCAGGGCCTTGTAGCATGCACCGAAGTCCATGGGGCTGCTGCAGAAGGACGGGGTGCACACCTCTGCATGCAGTGCCTGGGCAGGAGGGCAGGTAGGAAGCAGGGAAGATACTGGCAGGATGCATGCAGGGCAGGAGCACAGCCCTGGCCTGCGGTAGGAAGAGCTCAGCAGGTCCAGCCGATGGCGGGGGGGCATTTGCTGGGTTCGCACGTGTATAAAGAGCCTTGCAATGACAGTGACAGACAATGACCTCTGTGCGCTGCTGAACTGCTGCCGGAGGGCAACAGAAACATCTCCTTCCCTTCCCTTCCCTTCCCAGATGAGAAGCCTTGGAAAGGGAGGCACTGGTGGCTGCGGACGCTGAAGCCCTCCCCGCTGAAGCCCTCGGGTAACCACAGCCAGCGCAGCCAACTGCCCCTGAAGAGATCCGTCAGCACGGAGCGCTACGTGGAGACCCTGGTGGTGGCTGACAAGATGATGGTGGGGTACCACGGGCGGCGGGACATCGAGCAGTACATCCTGGCCATCATGAATATTGTAAGTGTTATACCCACATCATGAACCCTGGGGGGGCCGGGGGACACCCAGCAGCAGGAACAGCCCCTGTTCATCACCCTGGATGTCTGAGTTTGGCAGAGGGTGCCGTGTGCTTTCCACGCAAGGAGCCAAGTGGGATGGGAATGCATTCGGGACTCATCTGTTTCAGTACGGCAATGGCTTCTCCCCGCTTCCAGAGCAAGATGTTTGGGTCAAAAAGTGATTCTCTGGAGCTTTCAGGGACTCTGTTGTATAGGGGAGCACTGTAGGAGAGGTAAACTCTGGCCTGTCTGACCATGCTACAGATCTAGACCGGGAGAACAAAGCCCTTTCTTTGAACTGCATCTCTCATCTCAAATTAGCATTGCAAATAGGGCCAGGCAAGCTGAGAAACACATGGGAAAGCATAAGGACAGGGAGCTCTCACGCTTGGGGGCTGAGCAGTGTGAGGGTTAGGGAGAAATACCCTCGTTCTTCCATAGCACACTGCCTGTGTCTCTGGGTTACTGCAGAGGAGCTTCCTCAGCAGCATCAGATCTGGGTCATTGCTGGCAGCAGGACACCAGGCTGGATGCATAAAGAGCCTGAATTGGCCATGCTGAATCCTCCTGTGAGGTGAGATAGGTTTGGAAGTCATCCATCACTCTGCTGAAAGCCCCTCTGTGCTGGTTCTTTGTCCTGTCCTCTGCAGGGTCTCTTTTCATGGTTGGCTCTGTTTGCATTTCTAAAGCAGATGCCAGATTTTCAGACAATGCTGGTTGTAACTGTTTCATCTGCTGTGAAACACCCATCGTGTGGCAGTAGATTTCCAAGGGATGCTGTGTCATTCCCTGCCTGTGGGAAGTCACCAAAGCCTCATCCTGTGGCTGGGTAATGCCAGGACCATGGGGCTTCCCCACCTGAGCTCTAGGCCAGAAGAAGCTGCTGTGGGATGTTGGCTTCAGTACTTGAATCAGCCACAAGGAGACACCAAGGTCTGAACGTGGTCTGCAGCCCAAGTGGCAACGTGGAGTCCCATACCTGTTTCTTCTTTCTAAGCCACTCGTGTTCCAGTCCTGCAGCCCTTGCTGATGCAGCCGCCCTGGTTCTTTCCATGCCAGCTCAACAGGGAGCTCATTTTTAAGACTCGTCTTTTCTTGTTTCTTGGAGGTCAGGTTGCCAAACTTTTCCAGGACTCGAGTCTGGGCAATATTGTCAATATCCTGGTGACCCGGCTGATTCTCCTCACCGAGGATCAGGTAAGGTGGGCTTTGCTTAGGGAAAGGGCATCTGCACTTCCTCTGTGGGTCTGTGTGTTCCCCGGGATGCCATCCCTGTGCAGTCTGCTGGGTGCACCGCAGAGAATCCCAGACTGGTTTGAGTTGGAAGGGACCTTAAAGTTCATCCAGTTCCAACCCCTTGCCATGGGCAGGGACCCTTCCACTAGAGCAGGTTGCTCAAGGCCCTGTCCAACCTGGCCTCTCAATCCTCTCAGTAGCAGCTGGGGACTGGGTCCAGGCCATGGGCTAAGAGCACCTTTAGAGCTCTGAGCATTGTCTCTATGCCAAGGTGGTTTTAAGGAGGTTTAAGTAGCTTTAATCCTCCCAAAGTCTTGCTTTGCTGTGGCCTCCATGTAAAGGTGGGGGCATCTGAATGGGTGTCAGTGCTCTGCTGGCATGGGAATAGGCAGTGCTTTTGCATCAGAGCTTTCCTGGGAGCACACTGTCATATTGCTTCTGTTCCAGCCCACACTAGAGATTAACCACCATGCTGGGAAGTCCTTGGACAGCTTCTGCAAGTGGCAGAAATCCATTGTGAACAGGAATGGCAATGGGAATGCTATCCCCGAGAATGGCATAGCCAACCATGACACCGCAGTGCTGATCACCAGGTAAGGCTGAGCCTGGCCCTGGCAGTGCTGTCATCAGGGAGGGTGTCCTCTCTACAACTGTCCTTTATCCCTGTCCAAGTGGTTCATCCAAAGCCTCCTTCCCATGCAATCCCCACAAGCTGCTTGGCCGCTGCTGTCCCTCAGCCCTGTTGTCCTTTCCAACAAGGCAGCTTATTGCAGTTCAGGTCATTCTCATCCTCCAGTGTCTTCTCTCAGTCTTTGTTGTGCTCTCAAGGAGCTTACTTTGCAGCCATGGGGATTTGTGTACCCAAGTGAATGGCATCGTGTGTACAACGCTGTTGGGCATGTGTGGGAACCACCCCGGAGTCATGGAGCATCAGGCATCCTACCGAAATGGAAAGCCCCATCTGCTCTGCTGTGAAAGATGGAAAAGAGGATACCAATGGGATCTGAGCATCTTGACAGTGACAGAGGGCCTTCAGCCAGTATGGCATTTGGCTCACCCCATGTTAGGTGCCTGCATATAGGGCTGAGCTCTCTTCTTGGTAGCTGATAGACACCCTTGAAGCAGCGATTTCATCTCGACTCCCTGCGGTCAAGAGCAGTCCTGCCCTGTCTGTGTCTCTGTGCTTCTGTAACAACAGTCCAGGTCAGCAGCTGAATTAGGCCTTCAGAGCTGGATGAAGGGGTCTGAACCTCCACATGCAGGACACAATCCCTGTCAGAATAGATGGGTGCTTGAGCCTGGAGCAGCAGAGGGTACAGGAGCAATGTCTGGAACAACATACAGGTGGTTGGAAGGAAAGAATCATAGAATCATAGAATGGTTTGGGTTGGAAAGGTTCTTAAAGATCATCCAGGTCCTACCCTTTCCTACAGGCAGCCCCAGCTTCTCTGGGCACCCTGTGCCAGCCCCTCAGCACCCTCACAGGGAACAGCTTCTGCCTCAGAGCTCAGCTCAGGCTCCCCTCTTTGGGCAGGTTCAAGCCATTCCCCTTGGCCTGGCCCTACAGGCCCTTGTCCCAAGCCCCTCTCCAGGTTCCCTGCAGCCCCTTTAGGCACTGGAGCTGCTCTGAGGTCTCCCCTTCGGGAGCCTTCTCTCCCCCAGGCTGCCCCAGCCCAGCTCTCCCAGCCTGGCTCCAGAGCAGAGCTGCTCCAGCCCTCGCAGCAGCTCCATGGCCTCCTCTGGCCTCACTCCAACAGCTCCAGGTCCCTTTGTGTTAAGATCTCATGAAAACAGAAGATGCAGAGAAGACAACAGGGACAGTGGAAGGAACAGAGGGGTGCATCCTCTGCAAGGACAGAGGATGCCAAAGGGAGAGCTGGAAGGACAGAGGGGATGAAGGGCAGCTCTCTGGTGCAGCCAGCTGCATCCAGGACACCAGCTGCCTGCCCAGACCCTGCTCGAGCAGAGGGGCAGCAGCCTGGGGAGAAGCCAAAGGCAAACCCAGGATTTGTTTGTGCTTTCTTTGCTCCCTCCGTCTTTTGGAGTGGATGAAAGCCATCAAATGGAAGTGGTGCAGATGGGAGCCTCCAAGCGGGAGCCGGTTTTGTTGGCGCTGGTTTCTTCCCACGTCTCATCAAAACCCAATCTCTGCCCCTGCTCAGCACTGCCCCAGAGTGAAGGGACTGGAGTCATCATTAAACATCCACAGTGAGTCTCAGCCTGGGAAAAGTGAGTGTTGGCCGATACAGATCAGAAGCATCTTACTCATTGCAGTCAGTACTTCCTATTCCAGAAGTGTTGCATGAACCATGGGCTGTTTTGAAGTGCTTTGGAGGTGAACGCATCACTAAAATGGACACAGCTATCCCAGAGCCACTGGAATTGTAAGTGCTCTTATTGCTGCTTTCTCTCCTTTGCAGATATGACATTTGCATCTACAAGAACAAGCCGTGCGGCACGCTGGGTAGGTAGGATTCTGCTGCCACTTTGGAAGCACTTTCCATGCACACACATGTCTTTGGGAGCACGGTGAGGGCAGGCTGGGCCATCCCCCTGTCCTGAGCAAGCTGAGGGAAGCATTTGCCCAACGCTACTGCAAGCACGGGCAGCAGAGCCAGGAACGGGCCAGTGGTTTCCAGCCCTCTCCACTGCAGCCTCCTTGCTTCTGTAAACACTAAAAGCAGCAACCCAGAGGATGGATGGACTCCGGAATGCTTCTCCATTATATCCCTGGGTCAGGTCCAGCCTGATGATTAAGAACCTCTTGCATCTAGGGCTGGTCCATAGCCTAGTGGAGGATTCCTGGTTTAGCAGAGAGAAATCAGACTTTTTTGTGATGACTATAAAGGGAGTTCTTTATTTAACCTGCGAGACGCAGACAGAGCCTGCGGCTCGCTCTGGCTGTACCTCCTAATTTGTCTTGCTCTGGTCTAGACGAAGCAGGCAGGGAGGGATTACTGCTTTGAATCACTGCAGTGAAAGAGGAGAAGCTGGTGGATCTCTGACCCAATGTGGCTGCAGATGAGGTGCCTGGGAGGGAGGTTGAGGCTGGAGGTGCTGTGATGGCTCAGGTCATTCCTTTAACAGATGCTGCTCCTCCCCTGGCCCGGTGCATCAGGCACAGCCTGTAGTGATGGGGCAATGTATGGGCAGAGGGTTGGGAGAATCCTCTGCCATGATTCAAGGGGGATTTCTGCAGGATCCAGCCATCCAGGTGGAGTCAGGCTGGATTCCTGGTCATGGGAATGACACCTGGTAGGGGTCAGCCCGAGCCAAGCACAGATGGTCAGGTTGGATCCTGATTTGGTCATCCAGGCTGCCCTGGCTGAGTTGGGATGCCCAAGTGCTGGTGCAGCTGATCTCAGGTTCCCCACCAGCAGTGCCAGTGTTGTGACCAGGACTGCTCCCTGCACACAGCCTGGGGGCCGGATATGTAATTCACAGGATTTTGACCCATTCTTTCTATTTCCAACCTGCCATTGCTAACTCAGCTGGCAGGGCTGACATATGCCCACAGCCTGTAAGAGCCATGGGTCCATCCCAAAGCCCAGTGCAACCAGTGGGAAGAAACTTGTTGTTGACAGTAGGGTATGCTCAGTGTTAGTGAGCATGAAGCACATTATTTAGTTCCTAGATAGCACCCGTGTCCCCTCCAGATGCCTTGTGCTGACCCTATGTGACAGCTCTGTCTGTTCCCCAGGCTTGGCTCCCGTTGGTGGGATGTGTGAACGAGAACGAAGCTGCAGCATCAATGAGGACATTGGCCTGGCCACAGCTTTCACCATTGCCCATGAGATTGGCCACACGTGAGTGCTGTGCTGCAGGAATCCCTGGGAGTCACAGGGAAGGGCCCTTGTTGGTTTGTTCCTGCCAACAGGAGCTGGAAAATCCTTCCTATGGATAACCAGATGTGTTGAAAATGCAGGTGATCATCTTGCTATTGCCTTGATGGTGCTTTCAGGTTTGGCATGAATCACGATGGGGTTGGCAACAGCTGTGGCTCCCGGGGGCAAGAAACAGCCAAGCTCATGGCTGCTCACATCACCATGAAGACCAATCCGTTTGTATGGTCCACGTGCAGCAGGGATTACATCACCAGCTTCCTGGAGTAAGGAATCCATCCCACCTTGCCCTTCCTTCTTCCTTGTAACCAGTACAACACCTCCAACCTCTCACTTGTGAGGAGTGGGTAAAGGCCCCAAAGGGCAGCCCATGCACCCTCTGTCTTGTCTCCCAGCAGCTCATCCTATCCCAAGAAGCATGGAATTTCCCTCTTTCCTTTAGAGACCTTCCTGTGCTTTGCTTGCCTGCTGAAGACACCAACCCTGTTTACCTTGCAGCTGTGAGACCTTCAGTTAGGTTCCCCATTTTCAGACACTTCACAGATAAATCAATAGCTTCTGGAGGCACTGGGATGTTCTGGAAGTTCAGCCAGGAATCGTAGAGAAGAGTTGGTGGGATGGGGAAGGAGGATGTGGAGAGACAGGACTGGGTCTGCAGAGTGTAGGCAGCCCCTGAGGAGGAGTTTTCAGGTGTGATTGAGCAACACGGGAGAAAGGTTTTGGTTTTGTTATCCAAAGCACCTATAGGATTCAGGAGAAGGGATTTAGGCTCCTGTGTCTCAAAGTTCTGCTGTTATCACCTTGCCTGGGTTGTGCTCTCTGTAACCTGAAAGCGCTTCTCATCCAGGGTTCAGGCAGTTCAGGTTTCTGTCACCAACCGAGCAGTGAGGGTTTATTCTGGTGAGGTTTCGGGTAGGACACAGGCACTACCTGATAGGATCAGGTCATGATTTAAAGAAGGAAATATGTGGGGTCCCCAGGGAATGAACACCAGCCCTCTACCAGCAATGCTGCTGTTGTAACAGCCTCCGAGGAGCTGCCACCCACCCCGTGGTCCCACAAAGCTTGTCCCAAACGGCGTGGCTCATCCCCACACATCTGCAGCTCATGCCTGGCAGCAGCAGAACCTGCCCCTCTTAGCTCTTGACCCCTGGACGTGCAGCGCAGTGAGGCACGTTGCATGGACAGCACTGGGAAAGCTGCCTTGTCCTCAGGTGACCCTGAGGCCTTGGCAGGGTGTTCATGGCAGCCCTCTCCACAGCCTGTGCTGGCCACCCCTGCCTGAGCACAGCCCCGGGAGCCTCTGCGGGGATGGGGAGTGCAAGACCCCGGCATTGGGGGAGTGGTGACAGGGGTCTTGATTTAGGGAGAGCTCAGAGAGCAGCAGGGTTAAGGTGGGGGGGGGGAAGGCGTGCGCCTGCAGGACTTGGATGCTCTTCCAAAGCTCTGGCATGCGGAAAGACAGGCTTGGAGAGCAGGGGCTGCCTGAGCTCAGCACCGCTGGCTGCTCTCTGCTGGGGCTCTGCAGCCATGGGGGTGGGATGCAGCCCCTCTGCATCGCTGCTGCCGCATGAGGGTGCTGGCACACGCCGGCAAGAGCCCGCAGAGCCCTCAGATTAAAGCACCCAAGGTTACCTTGGAACCAGCGTGTGCTTCCCAGCCTGAGGGAGCAACAGACAGACTCCAGAGCACTTTCCCAGCCGTGGTTTTACTGTTATCCCTCCAAGCAACCCCATGCAGCGCAGGGAGTGCCTGCTGCAGGTTCTCCACAGTGATGCTTTCCCACAAGACTTTCTGAGCTCTGATTCTCCTCTCTTGTTTCCAGCTCTGGGATGGGATTATGCCTGAACAACGCTCCTCCCAAGCAAGACTTTATCTACCCAACAGTGGCTCCAGGACAGGCCTATGATGCAGACGAGCAGTGCCGTTTCCAGTACGGAGTTAAATCTCGCCAGTGTAAATACGGGGTAGAGAGCCTTCCTGCTTTACTATCGGTTCCCAGGGGGTGGAGGACGGGGGTACAAGGGCAAGGGGCCCTGTGGGCCGTTCCTCTGCTGCCCACATCGCTTTGCTGTCCTGCTTCAATCGAAGGGCACTGGCATGTTCCCTGTGAGCTTTTTGCCTTGCTTCCCTTGGGAGAGGCTGGAGGAGGTTGTTTCCCACCCACAGGGGTTAACCTCAGCTCCGTTTCAGTCCGATTAGTCCCACCTTGGCTGCTGCTGGTCCCCAGGGGTTGCAGCTGGAAGCCAGGCTGCAGTGCCTTCATCCAGGCTCCCCTCACAGCAGGGCTTTGCACACAGATGTGTTTTTCCTATTCCTCATTCTGCTGCTCACACGAGGTTAGGAGGAGAAACATCTTTCCTCCAGGTGACGTGGGTCGATGTGCTGTAGATATGTCTAAGCCACTCCTGCCGCCATGCTGCCGTTCCCTGATCTTTGAATCCAAGAAACCACTCAAAGGAAAGGTTGTTTTGGGAGAAAAGAGTCTTCCTGGATCTCAGCCTGGCATTTTGCTGTTCTTAATGTACTGGGCATTGCCAACCAGCTGAGCATGGTGATACAGGGAGATGCACGAGCAGCTCTGTTGTCTGATGGACATGCATGTGTGTGTACCCGGGTCAGTCAGGCCCTGTGAAGGAGGAATCATCTCAGGCCAGGGTTTAGTTCCTCTTGCAACCCTGTAGATGCAAGGCCAGCACTGCTCTTGCATTGACCAGATGTGAACATCTCTTCAGTGCAGTTAAACCCTGAACCACCTCCTGGTGGGCTCCCCAGCTCATCTTGGTCAACAAAGGGCAAAGTTTGGCTCTCCCTGATCCAGGGCTGTCTTTTAGCATGGCCGAGGGGCCCAGAGCCCATTGGACGTGGGGATGTCCAGAGCAGCAGCAGCAAACTGGGTCTGAATACCGTGGTCATGCTAATGGATGTCAGGTGCTCCTGCCTGCAGCCCCTGTCCCTCCGCAGCTGAGTCAGAGGCTGTGGAATGGAAACTTCCCACGTTTACATCCCTGTTTCCCAGCTAATTTGTAACTCAGGCAGACGCTTCCTGTATATATACAAGGATCACAAAAGCACAAGATGTCCTCGGGATGACCCTTCGTGCTTGCCTGGGAGAAGCCCAAAGGGTGGAAGGGCTCAAGGGCATGCAGATAAATCTGGGTAAATGTGCAAGTCCACCCATCCTGTGCCCCATGCAAACAAACTCCATGGACATGGCACAAACACGGCGGCATCCCTTCCCCTGTGCCAGTGCAGAGCAGATGATTGAGTGAGGACAGAGCAAACCGATGTCACTGATTGAAGCTGGGAAGTCCTTTCCCTTGGTGACACAAAGAGACTTTACAGGAACACCTACATCCCAATTGACTGGTTTGGGTTGGAAGGGACCTTCAAGCTCATCCAGTTCCAATACCCTGCCACAGGCAGGGATACCTCCCACTAGTGCAGGTTGCTCCAAGCCCTGTCCAACCTGGCCTTGGACACTGCCAGGGATGGGGCACAGCTCAGGAGAGTGTTGAAGTGTTTGCCTGTGCTGAAGTCCAGCCTGGCTGGTTCAGTGGCAGAGCAGGTTCACAGGGCCTGGACTTTCTGCTTTAGCAGCTGTGACTATGGCAGAGTCTCTGCCATGGATCTAACTTCTGGAAACAGTGGAAATGCTCAAGGGAAGCTTTTTATTTGCTGGTGCCCTGAGGCTGAAGCTCAGGATCTGCAGCTCAAGAAGCCTCCTGGAAAGAGGTGTAGAGCCCTCAGCCCAGCATCACTCAGTGGACCTGGCTGCACCAAGCAGAGACAGAATGAAGTGCCCTCTTCTGGAGCTACCTGAGGGCTAGCTCAGGATCTGGCCTTATTGTGGCTGTTGTGAAGACAGCTCTGAATCTTCCAGAGGCCTCTTCCCTTTAGCACTGTTCTGCTGCCTGGAGATTGCCAGTACTAAGGTAGTCACACTGTGCCCTGCGGTGCATTCCTGTAGCAGGACATGGCAGATGTGCCATGCTGATGCTCCTGGGGAGTCCCAGCTTCCCACAGAGGCAGATCCAGATCAGTGTGGCACATCTGGAGCCAAGTGGGGATGCTCATGGCAGGTGGTAGGAATGGATCCTTGTGCTCAGCATCCACTGCACAGTGCCACAAAAGGGAACATCCCTCGGTACCCTGTGGGGTGTCCAAGGAGCTGTGTCCTCCGTGGCACAAAGCCCAGGTTGCTGGGGGCTATCTGGGGTGCCAGCTCTGGCACCTGAATGCTGTGGAACCTCCAAATCCTAGGAGGTTGGAGGTCTCCCAGCCCAGGCTTAGTCCAGAGAAGGGGAATGAGCTGCCAGGGGCCTTGGGGTGGCTGCAGCTGGCAACACCTCACAAGATTTGGTCTCATTTACCCCTCACTGTGCTGGAACTGCTCCTGTCCCTGTGTCCCAGCCCAGCACCAGCGTGCTGCTGCCCCGGCCTCACAGCCCCCAGCACCAGTGAATCCTGATCTCAGCTTTGGTTCTCTGCCTCTTCCTTCCTCCCTCCCACTCTTTCCCCCAATTTCTCTCTCTTTCCAGGAAGTCTGCAGTGAGTTATGGTGTCTGAGCAAAAGCAACCGCTGCATAACCAACAGCATCCCTGCTGCTGAGGGGACCATATGCCAAACCAACACCATTGAAAAGGGGGTAAGGAAGCCCGGGGCACCATAGCGAGGTGACAGTGAGTGGCTGAATCGCTCTTCCAGTGATAACTGGGGTTATGGTTTGCATTGGTGAGCACAGAGTTGATTTAAGAGCACTCACCATCCCAGAGCCTGGAGCCACCCCATTGGCATGGAGAGAGGCTGGGATGTGCCATGGAGCCCAGGGATCTGTAACTCCCCTGAAGTATAGATCATCCAGTATGTTGCTGGAAATGCAGAATATGAAGCCCCTGCTCCAGCGAGCTCCTGGAGGCACAACACAGTGACCCCAAGCAATGCTGTGTGCTTTAGATGAGCATCTTGTTCACAGAGCCATTAGGGTTGGAAGGAAATCATCCAGTCGAACCCCCTGCCAAGGCAGGGCCACCAGCTTCTGTTGGGTGGTCATTGTGCCCTCATCCCAATCTCCTGGTTGTCTCCTCTTCCTAAATTCCCTGTGGTTGTTACGGCTTCATCTCTCCTACCCCAAGAACCCAAGTGGGTGACTTCAGGCCTGGATCTGGTGGTAGTTTCTCAGAGTCTTGCTGGCTCCTTCCCTGCCTGTTTTGGTTTTCTTTTCTCTCTTTTTCATTTCCATTAGCCAAGCACAAGTTACACAGGTTATGGCCAGTGCATCCTGTGAGGGTGCCTTTCATTGCACATCCTCCCTCCCTACCTGCCCCCAGCTCCTATTTGGTCTCATAGCTATGTCCAGGCTTGCTGCAGGACAGTGAGCCAGGGTCTGCTCCCAGCAGGCAGGGTGCAAGGGCAAGAGCCTAACACTGATGCTCTCCAGAGCCCTGAGTGTAGAAGCAGAAGCCGCAGTTACCTCCAGTCTGGAGAGACAGCAGGATTTGCCTGCAGAGCATGGGATCCTGCCTTTGGAAAGACACTGGTGTGCTAGGAGGTGGCTCCAGGGGTGTCCTGGGAGGCCATGGATCATTGTCCCTGCTGGCTGTGCTCGGAAGGAGCCGGGAGAGGCCGTGCCAGCAGCTCCAAGCTGGGTTATCAGCCCTTGGAAGGAGCACACAGCGGTTCCTTCCTTCCTGGGATTATCTCAGTCCCCGAGGCATGGTGTCAGGCACAGCGCCCGGAGGACGGCAGCCAGGCTGGCACTGTCTCGCTCCTTGCATCACTGGTGGCTCCAGGGGGTGCAGGATGCTTTCCAGCTCCAAGGGAAATAGTTCATAGGCAAGTTTCTCTGAGCATCTGTCACCCAACAGGATGGGGACAGGCGGATTCTTTAAGGCAGAACAGTGACACAACCATGGTTTTATTACAGTCAGAACTTGGTGTTAACGTGGACCCTTTTCAGAGCAGGATGTTTTAATTCACTAACGACTCACTCCGTCCTGGGAGGGAGCAGCTGGTGGAGAAGATGTCCATGCTCCCCAGGGATCCTGGCCCTGCTGCCAAGGTCCAAGTCCCATAAGACTTGCTGCCACGTACTATTGCAGGCAGCAAATTGTGTGCCCTTACATGTCTCTGTTAACAACCTGTGCCACCCTGGTGCCTGGGACCCCTTCAGAGCAGAAGTGGGGATGCGACCCCCTTTGCCATGCCTGCACAGGGGGTTTGGAGTGAGAGCACTGACCCCAGCATCCCTATGAACCCCAAGTGTGCGGCATGTACAAATGGTGACAGTGAGACTCAGAGGAGAGGGTGCCTGCAGAGAGACAAACGCACTCTGCAATGGGGTTCAACCCAGACCCCAGCCTTGAGCTGGCTGCTGTGTCCGGTAGAGGCAGTGAGAGGAGATAACTGTGCCCAGGGGGGTTAAAGCTCTGTCTTCCTACAGTGGTGCTACAAGAGGGAGTGCGTGCCTTTTGGCACCCGGCCGGAGGGCGTGGATGGTGCCTGGGGATCCTGGTCATCCTGGGGGGAGTGCAGCAGGACGTGCGGTGGAGGTGTCTCGTCCTCCGTTCGCCACTGTGACAGCCCACGGTAGGTGTGCGTGTGTGTGCCCATCGCTGCATCACTGCAGTGGGAAAGGCAGCAGCCAGGTTCCTGCTTTCCCAGCAGCTTCTTGCTCTTGCTTTGCTGCTGGTCTGCAGCCACTGGGTTGTACAACTCCACTGTGCGCTTGCAGCTGAGCCCATGAGGTCTGCTCCTGCACTTTGGCAATAGCCCCTCCATGCAGGATGAGGGGCAGGGTTGGGAAAAGCCAGGGTGCTCCTGAAAACTCAAACAGCTGCTGCCACAAAACCAGCTCTGTTCCCTAAGCTTCCGTCTCGTTCCTGGTTTGCCAGGCCCACAATCGGAGGAAAGTACTGCCTGGGAGAGCGGAAGCGCTACCGGTCCTGCAACACTGATGTGAGTACTGACAGGCTCAGGTTGAGGAGAGGCTGGTGGGGCAGGGATGAGCCCTTTCCACATGGATACCGGGCATTATGGAACCCATGGGAGGAGGCAGCCGATGGAGTGAGCTGTGCGGTGCCGGCAGCAATCCCGCAGTGGGGAAATCCAAGCAGGACCATGCACGCCTTCGCCAGGCTCAGAGGGAGGCTGGGCGGGATGTACCTCCAGGGCTTCGGCATCAAGAAAGGGCCCAAAGAGATAACAAGGGAAAGGAGGAGAGATCAGAGGCTTCCAGCACTGACGTGACAGCGATTGCCTCTCGCAGTGCAGGCCTGGTCAGGTGAGAGCAGCTCACAAGATGCAGTGTAGCACCCTGCTCCCAGGGCTGAGGGTTAAACCATAGTGGGAGCAGGGAAATAACTGCCACAGGGAAGCTCAATGAAGCTGTGAACCTGGGAAACAGCAGCTTCAACATCCACTGATGTGAATGTAATGAATGTGAATGTGAATGAAGTAAATAGATGGCTCCCCACTGCTTATCCTGGGTTTTGCACCTAGCTTTGAAAGGAGCCTTGGGTGACATGGTCTAATGTGAGGTGTCCCTGCCCACGGGAAGGGGGTTGGAACTAAATGATCTTAAGGTCCTTTCCAACCCTAACTATTCTGATTCTGACTGCTGTACTGCATCAGTGTCCAGGGGTCAGGGTTGGTGTCCACCTCCTCCAAGGGTTGGTGTTGGCTGCAGCCCCTGCCCTCCCAGCAGCCGAGGCAGGCTGCTCCCACAGGGCACTGATGGCTGCTTGTGTGGCTGCAGGACTGCCCGCCGGGCTCCCAGGACTTCCGAGAGCTCCAGTGTGCCGAGTTCGACAACGTCCCCTTCCGAGGGAAGTACTACACCTGGAGGACGTACCGCGGAGGTGGGTGCCGCGCTCTGCTCTCCTTCACCCTCTGCCCGGACACGGCTCCAAGTGGCCTGGTGGGCAGTCACCATCTCTGCCAGCCCAGGATGCCTGCTCTGTGTTCCTGGGCGTGCTGCCTCCTCTTCACACAACCATGGATCAGCGAGCATCCCTCCATGTGGCTGGCCCTGCTGCTTGCCCCTAACCGTCTTGCTGTGCCCCATGGCCTGAGTCACTTGCTCTTGTACAATTCCCTGCCAGAAATGATTCCAGCAGCACCAGCTGCTTGTGTAGAATCATAGAATCAGCAAGGTTGGGAAAGCCCTTGAAGCCCATCCAGTCCAACCATTCCCCAGCAGTGCCAAGGCCACCCCTAACCCATGGCACTGAGACCTCGTCTCCACGGTGTAAGCCCTTGCAGGGACACTGACTGCAGCCTGTTCCAATGCCTGAGCAGCCTCTGGGGAAGGAATTGTTCCTCATATCCTCAGGTCTGTTTCCTTAAGTGCTGAAGGAGCAGAGGAAAACAGACAAGAGAAGGGAGTCTTTAGTGTCTGGTACCTGATGGGGAGAAGGCAGCAGAAAGGATGGGAACTGATGGATGCTCCAAAGAGCAGCGCTCCCCTCTTCCCACGGTCAGCCCTCCTGTGTCCTGCAGAAGTGTCTAGTGAGGAGAGGGGGTAGGAGGAGGCCTCTGTGACAGAAATCTCTTCATAATGAGAAAGAGCAGTGCATCTCCTTCATGTAGTTAATGAACTTGACTGGGGAAATCCTTCTCAGCTGTGTAAATAAGCACTGCTCCCAGCGGGGCTCCTGCAGCTGGAGCAGATGTGCTGAGGCTGCAGGGGATGGATCAATAGAGATGTAATGAAAGTGCAAAGCAGTCACACAAGGAGCCCAATGGATGCCAAGGTGGAAGACAGCCCCCAGGCTGTATCTGCCCTCTCTCTTCCCGAAGCATGGCCCAGTGCTTTGAGACCAGGGGACAGTTGCCCAGTTGAGCATTGGCCCTTGAATTTTAACCTGGCTCTGACATGGATTTCTGCTTTGGCTTTCAAAAAAAGCACCTTCTTCCCTCTCTGCTTCAGCTTTCTCTTGCATGAAATAAGATGATGAAGCCTGTCCCCTCCCCAGGAGGCTGTGAGCATTGACACAGTTGTGTCTCGAAGGGATTTGGAAGCTCGCTGGCTCAGCTTTCCAGGTTGGCAGTGGGTATTGATCACGAGGAGCTGTGTTGCTCAGCAGTTCTGGTTTGGTTATTCAGCATCAAAGGGTATCACTGTCCTCCTGTGCAGTGATCCAGGTAGGGAAACTGGCAAGTCCACAGCTACCTGACAGGAGGTTGTAGTGAGGTGGGGTCAGTCTCTGCTCCCAAAGAACAAGGGATGGGACAAGAGGAACTGGGCTCAAGCTGCCCCAGGGCAGGTTTAGATGGAGCCGAGGAACAATTCCTGCCCCACAGGGTGCTCAGGCATTGGAAGAGGCTGCCCAGGGCAGGGCTGCAGGCACTGGCCCTGCAAGGAGACGAGGCCTCAGTGCCATGGGTTAGGGGTGCCCTTGGCACTGCTGGCAATGGTTGGAATTGATGCTCTTGAAGGTCTCTTCCAAGCCGGTTGATTCTGCGATCCTAAAGTTGAGGTGGGCTTTGCATGGGGCTGCTGGGTTGTGTTCTGCTGGTGGTGATTTATAAATGGGGACAGCCCCAGCACGAAGCGCTGAGCTCAGCCAGCAGCAGATCTCTCGTGGAATGCAGCCTGGATTGTTTGGTTACTTTGCTCTGTTCGATTAGTTATTCATTTTGCTGTTGGCAGGTGCGAGAGCCAAGGGAGAGCGGAGCAGCTCATGGGTCTTGGAGAGCCCTCATGGGAGAGGGCTGGGAAGGAGCAGAGGCTTGCAGCAAACAGGAGATTGCTCCTCATATATCATTATGTGCTTTAGTTCCTCTATGGGACAGGGCAGGCAGGAGAAACAAACCAGCCTCTGAGGCACTGTGCAGCCACCTGAGAATCAGTCTGCCCTACTCTACTCCTGTCCATTTCCCTTTCCTTCTTTCCCCTTCCCTTCTCTAATGGAACCAGGGCTGGGAGAGAGCAGAAGCAGGCTGTGGCCGGGGTTAGCTGCCAAAAGGAGGGTTGATATCGAGCATCTTCTTTAGGGGCTTGCCCAGGCATCCAGCTCGACAGCGTGCCTCCAGGCTGCTGAATTCCCCTCCCCTGTCTGCTCCTGTTCTGCCTGCTTTGCTCTTTCTTCTTTCGGTGCTCCCAGGCACATCGGGGCCATCCCTCCCTCCATCTGCCCCTTCCATGCACTCTGTTCAGCTGCAAGCTTTGCAGACTTCTGGTGCTCCCAATTTAGGGGCTGCCCAGCTCTGGCACACAGCTCACAACTGCTGCTGGTGCCTGCAGAAGTGAGCTGCCACGGCTGAGGCACAAGACCCTCATGCAGAGCCTTGGGTCTCCCTGGGATGCTCAAGAAAGGCAGCAAATGCCACAGTCTGCACCAGCATTTCATGCAATCCAATGACAGGAGGCAGGAGACTGCTCTGCTCAGGTGCCCTCATCCAGACCTGGCTCCCCCCTCCCGTCTTTCTTCTCCCTCCTTGAGGGCCTCCTTTGAACCTCTGCCTCTTCCGCAGGGGGTGTTAAAGCCTGCTCCCTCAACTGCCTGGCCGAGGGTTTCAACTTCTACACAGAGCGAGCGGCGGCCGTGGTGGACGGGACGCCGTGCAGGCAGGACTCCAATGACATCTGCGTCAATGGGGAGTGCAAGGTGCTGGGACACACTCGTGATGGGGATGCAAAGGCAGACCCTGGGGCAGGAGAGCGCTGCCCTCCCCCTGCCCGCACGGCTGTGGGCATCCCTCTGTCCGAGCACCCGGTTCACCCATGGGAGCAGGAGCACGTCCACCTCTGCGCTGGTGCCCATCCTGTCTCCATGCCCAGGGTGTCACACTGTCCTGTAGTAATGATGGGTCCCTGCATTTACAGCCCATGTAGACCCAGGCACTTGATATTTCTCTTGAAATGGAGTCTGGAAGGCTATAAAAGTTAATTACAAGGAAGCACTGTGGGAGTGGTGAATGTTTCCCAGCAGGCAAGCAGACAGGCTCTGTCTGTCTCCCTTCCTGTGTCTCTGGGATCTTTCTGCTTCTATGGGGCTGAATCTACTGTGGAACTAAAGGGGGATTGTGCCAGAGGTAGCCACAGCCGTGCTGGTGATGCACATCCTTACCCATGTACTGTGGCAATGGGGCAGATCTGAAGGCTTCTCATGGGCTCACTACCACAATGCTGGTGCTGCCCGGACATGGTTCTCCTTGGGCAGCTCCACCAGCTCAACACAGGCACCCTCACCTGTGCCTTATCCCACAGCCATGGGTTTCCTGCTTGTCTCCCACCCCAGCCTTGGAGAGCGACCCCCCTGGGCTGTCCCTGGAGAGTGGGGACAGAAAGATGGGCTTGGGCAGAAGGGATGCTCCCATCCCTGGTGTACAGTGCAGTGGAGGGGATTGAGATGGAGCCCAAGGATGGGCTCCCTGGGATGCTTCAGGCCAGCTCTGGGGAGGACAAGCCCCCACACACACACCATAATGGCTAATTCCCTGCTGCTCCTCCCTCCAGCACGTGGGCTGTGACCGTGTCCTGGGCTCTGACTCAAAGGAGGACAAGTGTCGTGTGTGTGGTGGAGACGGCAGCTCCTGTGAGACCATTGAGGGTGTCTTCAACCAGTCCCTGCCGGAGGGAGGTAGGGAGCAAGCAGTCGGCATCAGTCACCCATGAGTCCCTCCTCAGCTTCACCTGCTCCTTGGGGACGTGCGGGACAGGGCAGGGGCATATCCCAGAGAAACACCCCAAAGGATAGGACCAGGCTGCAAGCAGGGAGTAAACCACCAACCGAGCCATGGCCCAGGCACTGCTGGCACCCAGACTCCTAACACAGAGCACCAAGTTCCTTCCCTCCTCCCCAGCTCACACTGTCCTCAGCCAGGCTGTGGAGATGCCCATGGAGATCCCAGCTCCACAGCATCTCCCCAGCAAGGCCAGTCCCAGCACAAGAGCTTGCATTGCAAAGCAAGAAAGTCACTGTCCTGGTGGGCCATGGTGCTTTCCCTTTTCAACTGCAGTAGGTGGCTGAACAAACCCCTTTGCACTGCCAGCACCTTGGTTGCTGTTTAACCCATGGGTCACAGGGGGGCTTCCTTCACACTCTCATCCCATCCAGGGCAGGGATGGCTCCGGGCTCAGAGGCTGAGCATCACTGCTCACTGGGCTGTCTCACAGGTTACGAGGAGGTGATCCAGATTCCCAAAGGCTCTGTCCACATCGACATCCGGGAGCTGAACCTTTCCATCAACTACCTAGGTGAGCTGGGGCTGGGGGACGCTGAAATCCCAGCCAGACACCCCCGGGCCCTGCCATTTCCCTGTGCTTAATAAGGGGTAGGAAAGGCTCAGCGAGGAAAATCTCCCATTGCAGCAGGGGCTGGGGCTGGGGCTCCCAGCTTGGGGTTTGGGGCAGGGGAAGGCAGCAGGACCTGCTTGCAGGGCACCATGTCCCAGCGTATCCTGGGCCCTTGCAGTCTTGCTATGACCATGCCTTCCTCCTGCACTCGATATCCAGCAGCGTAACCCTGAGCAAACTCCACAGCCCGTGTTGCTGGTGCTGGCTGTGGCTCCCTGGCATCCCCCCTCTGCCAGCATGTTGGGCTGGGGATTGAAATGAGACCTGCTCACGTTTTCCTTGGGCTTTGTTTTCCAGCCGGACCCTGGCTCGTTTTCACAACGGGCTCTTTTGTTGCCCCACATCTTCCCTTTGTGTCCTCCAGGCGATGGGGTGGGCAGGGTGCTCACTGCTGGCTTGATGCTGGCCACCCTCGCAGCAGCTCCTCAGGAGCAGGAGCCTGCCTGGATGTGGGAGGTCGAAGAGGGCCTCTCCTGGCAGCATCCCTCCAGGCCAGCTCCCTTTGCTGTGTTTGGAGATGCCCACATCCCTCCCTGCCCAGTCCATGCACACTGGGGACTCCTTATGTCCATCCACACTGGATCTGGGTGCACTGGAGGCACAGCCCAAGCTCATAGCACTGTCACCAGTCCCTCCTACTCTGGGATCTGCCCCTGCACACCAGTGGGAGCAGAGGGGGCATCCTCCATCCTCACCGCACAAAGCATCCTCCCTGCCCCACAGCATCATGGCAATGAGGTCGTTGCCAGAAGGCAGGGCAGGAGTGAGGCCAACAGCGGGTGTTGGTGGCAGGGAGCAAACCGGGAGAGCGTGGGAATGCGAGCGGGCAGCAGGAACGCGCCGATCCCCCTCTAGCGACTCGCTTGGGCAAGCGCAGCCTGGCTCCTGGGGACCAGCCTCCTGCAGCAGCCCAGGTGGATTGGATCCATGGTGGTGGCCGTGTGTCTCCATCTCTGGCTTCATGATGTTTGGCCGTGTGTCCCCATCACCACGCCGGGCAGCTGCCTGAGCTCCCCACAGCATCACCTTTCGGCAGTGATGGGCAGGCTGAGACAAGGTGATGGGGACATGAGCCCGACTTCTGCAAGTGACTTCCTGGGTGACCCTGGTCCAGGCACATCCTTTGTTTGCCCCTTGTATTCCCTACGTGTAAAATGGGGCTGATGACATTCACCCTCTGCTGAAGGGCTGCTGATACTCACCCTGGGCCTGAGCTGAAGCTGGGTGGGCTCAGTCCTTCTGCCAACCCTCACTCCACTTGTCCTCGCAGCACTGAGAGGGGAGAGCGGTGACTATTACATCAATGGGAAGCTCTCCATCGACCCACCACGGCGCTTTGACATCGCAGGCACAACATTCCACTACAGGAGATCCCCAGATGAGCCTGAGTCCCTGGAGGCCTTGGGACCCACCAATGTCACCCTCTTTGTCATGGTTGGTAATGTGGTTCCCTCATACCCCCACCTGGTATGGGCCTTGCTATGACTACATGGGATTGGAGCTAATCAATCCATGTGCTTCCTATTTGGAGTACAGTGGTACAGAAATCAGAGGTAAATAGGGCTAACTTCTCAGGTCTCCCTGAGGAAGCCAGGCTTTGGAATGATTCAGTCCTCAAGTGCATGGGAAATTGTTCTCTGATCAGGTCACCATCACTGGTGACTGCTGTGTCAGTGCTGGAAAGGGAAGGAGGGGAAATTTCAGCTGCACTGGAGTTTAGAGAGGGTGCTGAGGTTGCGGGACACTATCGGGATGCTCACAATCATGCTGGGCTTCGGTGGCACTGATGCCTTGGTGGGGACTTTCTCTCCAGGTCCTGGTACGGACAGAGCTGCAGGGGATCCGGTACAAGTTCAACGCGCCCATCGGCAGGGATGCCTCCAACCAGTATTCCTGGCACTACACCCCATGGACAAAATGCTCAGTGCTGTGTGCTGGGGGTGAGGTTTGACCCCGTGTCAGCTTGGGGGGGCTCGGGTGCAGTGACAAGTGGCTGCTCTGTCACATTGCCCAGATGGGAGAGGAGCACTGCAGCCCGCCTCAGCTCTGGCCTCAGGACCCTCCTTTCTTTCCCCTTTACCTCTTTGTCTTGACAGGCAGCCAGATCCAATCTGTGGTGTGCAGGAAGCTTTCCGATGGCTCAACTGTCTCCAACCACTTCTGTAGCCCTGAAGCCAAAATGCCCGAGCGGCAGCGGCCATGCAATGTGGAACCGTGTCCTCCAGCGTGAGTACCATGGCTTGGAGGGATGCTGGGTGGAAGAGCCAGTGTGGAGGAGGGTGAAATTCCCCCCTTGCTGCTATCCGCAAGTCAGAGTCCCCTGCACAGTACCCAGGGGTGATGCTACCTTGGTGGAGCAGCTCTGTTTGCATGTGGGGAGGGCAGTTTTCTGCTCTGTGCCCCATCATGGGCACAATACCTGCACATCCCAAGTGCATCACTGCAGGGAAGGGGCAGTGGAGCTACAAGGAGCAGAAACCTGCGTCCATCTCGGTGCTCTGTGCACGAGGCTGCACCGTGCCTTGCTGGGTGAAAGATGCACTGAGCACACGGTGTGATGGTTGAGGATGGTCTCTGTAGGTGACCTCCTCTGTGTGCTCCTGGTGCAAAGCAGATACTCTGTGCAGTCCTTCTCATAAGAACTTGGCTGGTTCTTGCCTCTGTCTTGAAAGGGTTCAACCAGAGCTGCCTAGGAGGCTGGAGTAGGAATAGGGCTGTGTACAGGAGTATGGGGACAAGCACATCCCCAGTGTGCCCCTCATAAGACTCTGTTGTACCCGTCCCCAGCTGGGTGATTGGGAACTGGTCTGAATGCAGCCGAAGCTGCAACGAAGGCGTCCGCACACGCAATGTCTTCTGCAAGCGTAAGATCTCTGCCACTGAGGAGAAGACCTTGGATGATGCTTCTTGCACCCATCCGCGGCCAAAGATG
The DNA here is from genome assembly GCA_002631895.1 of Agapornis roseicollis. Lineage (NCBI taxonomy): Eukaryota > Metazoa > Chordata > Aves > Psittaciformes > Psittacidae > Agapornis > Agapornis roseicollis. The sequence continues at coordinate 31,549 of NDXB01005388.1, forward strand.
CTGGAGCCTTGCAATAACCAGACGTGCCCTCCAGAGTGGGTTGCCCTGGACTGGTCTGAGGTGAGTGCAGAATGTCAGCCCTCACCTCTCTGGTCCCTCGGAAGACAGCATCAATCACAAGGTCAGAGCATTGGTGACAGCTATGGCATGGGGAGTGTAATGTGGGAAACTGTCCTGTAGGTCAGGAGAGAGGCAAGGTGGGAGCACTGGGAGGGAATGCCAGTGCAGTGCCACCTCTCTTGGCTCTTTGCTGCACATGCTGTTGAAGTAGGTCCAGAGGAGGCCATGAAGATGCTGCAAGGGCTGGAGCAGCTCTGCTCTGGAGCCAGGCTGAGGGAGCTGGGCTGGGGCAGCCTGGGGGAGAGAAGGCTCCTGAAGGGGAGACCTGAGAGCAGCTCCAGGGCCTAAAGGGGCTGCAGGGAACCTGGAGAGGGGCTTGGGACAAGGGCCTGTAGGGCCAGGCCAAGGGGAATGGCTTGAACCTGCCCCAGGGGAGCCTGAGCTGAGCTCTGAGGCAGATGCTGTTCCCTGTGAGGGTGCCGAGGCACTGGCACAGGTTGCCCAGAGAAGCTGTAGCTGCCCCATCCCTGGCAGTGCTCAAGGCCAGGTTGGACACAGGGGCTTGGAGCAAGCTGCTCCAGTGGAAGGGGTCCCTGCCTGTGGCAGGGGTTGGAGCTGGAGGAGCTTTAAGGTCCCTTCCATCCCAGCCCGCTCTGTGATGTGATGGTTCTGCGCCCCTGACCCCGTGTGTCCTCTCTTTGCAGTGCACCCCGAGCTGCGGGCCTGGTTTCCGCCACCGCATCGTCCTCTGCAAGAGCGGAGACCACAGCACAACTCTGCCCCCCTCCCAGTGCCACGACGGCTCCAAGCCCCCCAGCACCATGAGGTGCAACCTGCGGCGCTGCCCGCCTCCGCGCTGGGTCACCGGCGAGTGGGGAGAGGTAGGGACAAGCCTTCCATGGGGTTACAGCAGGAGAAGGCACTGCCTCCCCAGCCCTTCACATCCCAGTGCTCATGAGGCTTTTACCTACCAGCAGAGCCCAAGGTGGCCACCACAGCTGTCTGGGGGCCTCCGTGGTGGTGTTCTTTGCCCCTCCTTAGCTCAAGAAGGCCACTGTGGTGGTGGCCCAAGTGCCACCCATCAGGAGTCTCCCTGGGAGACTCCCAGGCCTGGCAGAAATCACTGGGGGGACCCCACAGGTATCTGGGGGGCAGCAGGGCAATGAGGATGGGAGTGATGGGCTGCAGGGGGGGGGCTGCTGTTACAGCCCAGCCCGATGACACTGACAGTGTCCCCTAACACCCCTCAAAGCTCAGGGTGACATCAGGGTGCAGGTGCTTTAGGGCTGGCTGGATGGATTGATCCTTGCTGAGTCCTGGAGGATTGAACCAAGCTTTTCGGGATGTGGGGGCCACTGCTCTGCTGTGCTGGTGTGGGAAGGGATGGCTGCACCCTTTGCACCTCTAAGACCTGGCAGAGAGCTGTGGTGGCTGCTGCAGGTCCGTGCTGTGCTGTTTCCCAGCAGTGCTCTGCACAGTGTGGCCTTGGCCAGCAGAGAAGATCCGTCCAGTGCCTGGCTCATACTGGGCAGCCGTCCAGCGACTGCGTGGAGACCCTGCAGCCTCCCGGCATGCAGCAGTGTGAGACCAAGTGTGAATCGGGACCTACAGACAACCCTGAAGGTGAGGGAGATGGGGGCTATGTGGTACAAGGACATCAGTGTCAGCACAGCCCACGATGGGCTCTTGCTGCTGGGCTGTGGGTAAGGCTCTCCATGGGGAGACCTGATGCTGTCCCTTCTGGTCCCAGGCCAAACTGGCATGCTTTGACCCTGCTAAATGGAGTAGTTGCACCTTGGCAAGGAGAGGCTTTCAATAGGGGGTCCTTCATGGCAAAAAGCCCCCAGGACCTGGGCTTTTCGGGCTGCAAATCCTTGCTTAGCACTGGGTATGTCTCCCCCGGGGGCTCCTCACCCCCAAGGTAGTTGTAACCCTTCTCCCCTCTGTCACCCATCCAGAGTGCAAGGATGTGAACAAGGTGGCTTACTGCCCGCTCGTCCTGAAGTTCAAGTTCTGCAGCCGGACCTACTTCCGACAGATGTGCTGTAAAACATGCCAGGGGCACTAGGGACCCAGCGTGACCCCGTGGGATAACTGGAAGGCAAAAGCTCTGCCGAAGGGCCACCACGCCGTGCCCTTCCTTCTCCGTCCCGGCAACCTCCCCTGGGTACCAACACAGACACTGCTCGTGCTTCCAGTGGGAGCCAGCGTCACCCAAACCCGTCCCCCAAAGACACGCACCCTTCGCCCCTGAGCTTCCCAATGGCAGGTTCCCAGTTAAATCACTGCCAGCCACTGGTGGGACAGGAGCTGGCCGATGGGCGCTGGGAGAAGCTGGGCCCAGCGCAGCAGCGAGGACGTTACTTGAAATTCTGACTTGTTATTTATTAGTAGCAGACCCAGGTCCTGCAGCCACCCAAGAGGCACCGCTCGCCCCGCTCCTGCCTCGTCCTGTTCCGTGCCTGTGTCCCGACAGCATCTGGTCTGCAGTGGAGCATCCCCTGGGAGGTCACTGCCTGTCCCTTGGGAATGCCAGGGGAGAAAAGGAGGAGGTTAGAGGTGTCCCAGGTGATGAGCGTCGCTTGTGGCTGCTGGGTGATGGATGAAGATGAGCTGTGGTGGGGAATGGAGTTGGAGCACTTTGGTTTCCTTCGTTTGCATCCTGTCACCTTGGGACACGCAGGAGGGGGCAGAGAGCAGGGCACTCAGCAAGCAAAGTGGTGACTGCAGTTTAACTGGGAGGGGGGGTTATTCACACTCCCGTACTTGGATTGGGATGTCCCCCTAGTTTTCCTTAAAGCCCTTGTCACTATTATGACCATTTTTTATTGCAGAAATGCCTCAAAGCATGAGCTGAGGTGAGGGCCAAGGCGTGCTTGGGGTTGCAGTCACTTAATGGGATCAAGGACACTCTGACCTGCAGGAAGCGAAGCAAAGGAGGATGCAGAACAAGAACTGTCTTGGTCATAGTGTCCCCATTGCTAAGCTGTGACTCAGGACTGGTCTGCCTGGTCCTGGCAGGTCTCTCCCCAATGAACGCAGCAGCCTCCATGGCTGCTTTGCCTTCAGAGGTGCTTTACTTCCAAAGGTGCTTTGCCTCCAAAAGGTGCTCTGTATCCAAAGGCAGCCTCGCCACACGCTGCTGTGGCCTTGGGGTGCTGGTGCCAGTGCCACCAGCTCCTCTGCCCTCAGGAGACCTCCAGTGATGGGAAAAGAGCAGGCTTTGAATTCCTTCAGGTCGTGTGCTGGCCCATGTCTCCTCCATGGGCCACCACAGCCTGTGGAGGACCCTTGAGTTTCAAATTGACTAAACATCTGCTTTTTGTTATCATTATTGTTATTCTTTTCAAGCCTTTCTGCATCACAAAGAGGGGGAAGTCTTGTCCAAAGCCATGCTCTGTTCCCCTGGGGGGCCATCCGTACGCTGTGGGGAGGTGGACAACCCTTTTACCGCAGGACAAACCTCTCCACCCATCCAGTCCCCATGTGTTATCTACCATCTGTATCTCCACCCGCTCGTCAGCTTCTCTGGTGCTCAGCAAAACCCCTGTTTGGCTGCCGAGTGGGCCTTCATTTGTCTTCCTTCCTGGTGCCATGCTCCGTTCTGACATGTTGGGGAGGGGAGGCGGTGTGTTCACCTTTTTATATAGATATATATATAATGAAAACTGTTTAACATACTAACTCGGAGGAGGAGCAACGTAATGGCATGATTTATAATAAAGGAGTAGCTACAATCCCGGGCGCAGCTTCTGGTCCGAGTCTTGTTTCTCAAGTGCTGAGCCTGGGCTCTGGGCAGCCCCGTATCGTGATGCTCCTTATGCTGACAGAGGGGTTTGGGCATTAGGGGAGGGTTTTCCCTGCAGCCCAGGTGACCGGAGCAGGTAGGAGAGGTGGAGGTTGGTCCAGAGCTGCTGCATGGCTCATAGGAACAGGCTTCTGCTTGGGAAGCTCTCATGGGTTGGCTGTGTGCTTCCGGGGTGCACAATACCCGTATTGGTAATGCGGGTTTGGAATTTGAGGGGTGGGTTGTTTGAAGAACTACAGGTCTGAAACGCCATTGATGCTTCCTTGTATCCCTTGGGAATCCCAAAGGTTTGTGCCACGTCTCATGGCTCTGAAGAACCAGAGAACAGAATTTAACAGGATCTGTAGGGACAGGTTAAGGGGAATGGCTTGAATCTGCCTGAGGGGAGACTGAGCTGAGCTCTGAGGCACAAGCTCTTCCCTGTGAGGGTGCTGAGGCACTGTCACAGGGTGCTCAGTGAAGCTGTGGCTGCCCCATCCCTGGCAGTGCTCAAGGCCAGGTTGGACACAGGGGCTTGGAGCAAGCTGCTCCAGTGGAAGGGGTCCCTGCCCATGACAGGGGTTGGAGCTGGAGGAGCTTTAAGGCCCCTTCCAACCCGGTCTGGGGTTCTAGAGTTCATTTAGCAGCTGGTTTCCTTTCAAAATCTGTCCTTTGCTATTAGACACGAAAGGAAATCAAAGACTTGTTTACTCCCCCTTTTTCTTAGTACTGATGCGTAGATCTTGAATAACTGCTTCCTCTGTGAGGTTCAAGCCTCAGAGCCTTCCAACAGCATCCGCCAGCACTGACTGGCTGCCCCTGGATGGGGGACACATCAAAGTGTCACCTCAGAAGGGGGGGAGGTTGTCATAGACTCGTGGACTCAAGGAATGGTTTGGGCTTGGAGGGATCTTCAAGGCTCATCCAGTCCCAACACCCTGCAATGAGCAGGGACACCTTCCGCTGGATCAGGTTGCCCAGAGCCACATCCAGCCTGGCCTGGAATGTCTCCAGGGATGGTGCAGATGCCACCTCTCTGGGCAACCTGTGCCAGTGTTTTACCACCCTCACTGTAAACAATTTCTTCCTCACATCCTGAATCCCCTTTTAGTTTATAACCATCACCCGTGATGATCCTGTCACAAGAGGCCCTGCTAGAAAGTCTCTCCCTTCTTTCTTGTAGCCCCTTTAGGCACTGGAGCTGCTCTCAGGGCTCCCCTCAAGGAGCCTTCTCTCGTCCAGGCTGCCCCAGCCCAGGTCTCTGAGCCTGGCTCCAGAGCAGAGCTGCTCCAGCCCTCGCAGCAGCTCCATGGCCCTAATGAGGGGGGAGGCAGAGGTTTAAAGGCTCTGAGCATTCCTGCAGGACCCTCTACAGCATTCTCCCCTTCCGCAGGCCTGTGACCACCCAGCACCCAGGGCCGGCCCGCAGCACATCCTCCCCACCCCCTGCAAAGCAGCATCAAATGGGGAAGTGGGAGGAGGAAAAGGAAAATCAAATGAGTTGCAGTTTGTAGCTGCAGCAGAAACACAAAAGCAAAGTGCATCGGGGTGACCATGGGACGCCGGTGACAGGAGCCCCCAGGGGCACGACTCACAGACACCATGGTGAGTGCAAGCCCTTGCTGGGCATCCCCCACTCTGTCTCCCTTGGGCACCCCTGGGAATGTCGCCCTCCCTTCCTGCCACCTCTGGGCTGCGCATCCCTACTGCTCCCATTGTGGTCCTTTGAGCTGGAGAGGGGATGGTGCTGCCCAGGCTTGGGGACATGGAGCTGGGGCTGGGTGAGGCTCTGGCACAGGGCATGATGCTGAGCAGCAGCTGGGGATGGGGATGGTGCTGATTGCAGGGTCGGTGCCCCCGGGACCGAGCAGGATGGAGGACACTGGGCAGTGAGGCTGGGCTGCTACAAAGTGGGTTTGATTTTGCTGTCCCAGTGTGGTACCCACAGGAGAACCTTTGTGTTCCTCTTGGCCCAACTTCTCCCCAGTGCTCCTGGTTTCAGCGCTCATGGTGCAGGGTGTGGGCAGAGTACAGTGCAGGCAGAGGGCAGTGGGATGAGGATGGGGGCAGCCAGCTCAAGCCAGGAAGGACCCTCTGGGTATCGGTGACCTTGCACATGCAGGGGCTGTGAGTAGGACATGGGGCTCCTGAGGGGGCTGGAAGGTGATCTGGAGGCACAAGAGGAAGATGAAAGGACATGGTGCTGGGACATCTCGTCTAGCTCATGCTTTGGTTGGACAGATGATCCCTGACATCCCTTCCACTGGGATTCTATGAAAGCTTTCAAAATCAGAGCGATGCTCCGATGTGGAGGGAGAGTCAGCGTGGCCACGGCCATGTCCTTCAGCCCTGCTCCCTTTGTGACCCCAGCCAGGATGGGGACGTGACCATGCTCAGAGAGAGCCTTCTTCCACCCACAGCTTTAGGGGCTGCTCAGTTGCTGTCCCCCTCAAGGTGCAAACCCTGCGCACACACCCCCCCCCCCCCCCCCCCCCCCCCCCCCCCCCCCCCCCCCCCCCCCCCCCCCCCCCCCCCCCCCCCCCCCCCCCCCCCCCCCCCCCCCCCCCCC
>NDXB01005388.1:37984-52173 GCA_002631895.1 Agapornis roseicollis
CCCCCCCCCCCATCACCCAAGACCTGAAGGTGCTTTGTGGCTTGGTGAAGGGCTGCACAGCCACAGCCCCATCCGCTGACAGGGCCCAGCTCCGGGGTCAGCCCCATCCCCAAGCCCTGGTGTCTCTGTGCACTGAGGGTTGTGACACCGATGCAACACCCTGTGCTGCTCTTCTCGAGGCTTCCGGTGGTTTTAAGGTGTTGGCTGTTTCTGGGCTTGCTCGATCATCTCGAGACCAAAAGTGCCACTTTGGGATGCATCCGCTCCCCACCTGGGGCTCGTGGGGTGTTTTGGATGGCTCAGACCCGAGCTTTGATGAACAGCAGATGATGTTTTGCAATTGCTGCTGCAGGGCTGCTCCCCTTCCTGTCCTGAGCCATTGGCGGTGGCTGCGATGGTGACAGTCCCCATCCTCAGCTGGGGATCCTGATCATGTCATACAAGGGACCAGTGGCAAAGCGAAGTCCCTTGTGCAATGTGGCTGCGAACTGTACCTGAAAGCACAGATGAAGGGCTCAGCAAAGCTGCTCCCTGCTTGGATTGAGGCTGAAATGGCCCTGCCCTGGGGACCCCCGCAATGGTGGTTGTTGAGCTGCTGCTCCCTTGCTCATCCCTCACTTTAGCCTAGGACAGAGAAGGGGAAGGGAGGATTAGCTGCCCCAAACCTCTGAAGGCAAACACAGCCAGTGTCCCTGCTCCCCACAGGGATGCTGTCCCCATCCTGCAAGGGCTTGCTGGGTACTGGGCTTGGAGGGATGAGCATGGTTCCTGAAGGGGAGCATCATTCCTCTGCATCCCCCACACGAGGAGCAGGGTGAGCCCTGACCCCACAAACCCCCCTGTGCCAAGGAAAGCCAGGGTGACGCTGGGCAGAAACACCCCTGGCCTTGCAGACAAAACCTTCAGTTGAAGTGATCTGGAGTGGGGCTGCATCAGGTGCCCCAGCAGAGCCAGGAAAGCACCTACCCTGTGCTGGGAGGAAGAGAAGGTGTCCCAAAGGCCAAGGGCAGCTCCGAGCAGCCGTTAGACTGCAGGAGGAGAAACTCCGGGCGTCAGCTCGAAAGCACCAAGCTGCAATACAGGAAATGCTCAAATTTGCCTGCATTTGGTGCCGTGGGAGCCCCATGGGGTGCCTGCACCAAGTGTCTCGGGGGCATGGAGGCAGGGGATGGGGCGCTGGGGTGTGGGGCTCCCTGAGGGCTCTTCTTGGCCTGCTCCTCTCCTCCTGAAGCACAAGGGTTTGGCCAGGTTGAGATGAAGCTGGGCAGCTCCTGGGGTCACCAACAGCTCCTGGGGGACACGGTGGTGATGTGGAGTGGGTGCTGAGCCCGCCTGCGCTTCCCTGGGTGGCTTTACTAAGGGCTTATTGGGATGGAGGGTGGAAGAGGAGGGGAAGGCAAGAAAAAGGCCTATAAGCAACAAACAGGAGGAAGAGAAGAAGCTCCCCACATGGCTTCAGGCCCCCTGAGTTGACCCAGGTCCATACATCCCAAGGGAAGGTGGTGGGACAGCAAAGCCAAAAGCCCCTCTGAGGCTTGAGATGCACTTGGGGTTTTGGGGGGCATGGATGGTATTTGGAGTTGCAAAACCCAGCAGTGCAGCAAGGAGGGAGGTACCAAGGGGAGTAGAATGATGCTGCTGAGCTCCTCAGTGCTCCACGGCAGTCCCATCGCAATGGTGCATCTGAGGATGAGCACTGGGCTCTGGAGGCCTGAAATCTTGAAGCAAAAGGGGAAGAGAAGAAAAGGGAAATGGAAAGAGCAAGAGGTTTGGGGCGACGGCCGGGAGGAGAAGTGAAATCGGTGCCAGGAGTGCTGGGGTGAAAGCGGAACCATGGGGGCCGCGGGCAGGTCCAGACTGGGGCATCCCCTCCTGGGCGCTGCAGCCCTGCTGAGCAGGCTCCTCTGCAGCGGGCAGGACAAGGGGCCCTTCAGTCGATTTCTCTTTGCGTGGTGAAACCTTCCCCTCCCTGCTCAGCCCCACAGGGGCTCAGATCACAGCCCACAGTGTTCCTGTTGTCCCGTGGCCCCCAAGGGCAGAGCTGGAGGACAGCTGGGGGAAGCTGGACAGGAAGCAGAGGGTGGTGGGGACAGTCGCTCCTCTGCCCGGGTGCAGAGGGTGTGAGGACCCATTCACCACGTTATTTTTGCCCTTCCTCTGGGTTGTTTCCGCTGTCCCATTGCCCCATCAGCTTGTTAGCCCTTTGTCACTGCCATTACAGCAGGATGATGTTACAAACACCTGCTCAGGCTGGCAGGGCCCCATCCGCTCCCGAGGGATTCATAGGTTCCCTTTCACACCACCTGAAGGTGCCGGGCTTGGAGCCGCTCCAGGGGAGCTGGGGCTGGACCCGGGTCTGGAGCCCCATTCCCAGCAGCAGTGGCCCCGCTGCAGGCACTGTGACCTTCTTCCCGCAGGGCAGCAAGGAGCGCTTCCACTGGCAGAGCCACAACGTGAAGCAGAGCGGTGTGGACGACATGGTGCTGCTCTCCAAGATCTCCGAGGAGGCCATCGTGGAGAACCTCAAGAAGCGCTTTATGGATGATTACATCTTCGTATCCTTCCCAGGGCAGCAGGACAGGAAGCAGCAGGGATACGCTCCAAGGCTTTGCCAGGGCATGGGCTCAAGCGGGATTAGCCCGATGTATCCTATCCCATCCTGTGCTGGGACAAGATTGGGATCAGCCGGAGGAATGCTACCATTCCCAAGCTGAGTTGCACTTGGCAGAGACACTGCAACCATGATCCCCACCCTGCTGCGCCCTGGGACCCTCCTTGGTCCTTGCTTTGTGGCCACAAGGCCTTAAGCAAAGAGCATGGAGCAAACTCCCTCTGGAGACAACAAGGGCAGTTGTGGCCATCCCCCCTGGCTGTCACCCAACCCTGCTGATGCCCACAGCACATCCCAGCTGCTCTGCACCCACCACAAACCCCAGTACACCCTGGATGGGTTGGGAGCATCCCTGCAGACACAAGGTGAAGGTGCCAACCCTCTTTCTCCACCAGTGTCAGGCCATAGGGGACACCATCAAGCCCCCACCTTGCCCAGCGTTACCCCCACCAAACCATCCCCCAGCCCAGAGGCTTTTGCAGTCGCTGGGTCCCATCCTGGAGTGGACAATGCTGAGCCCCATGCACGATGCTCTTTGGTCCATGGTGCAGATGGGAAGGTGTCAGACCCACAGGTGTCAGACCCCACCTCATGTTTGGGTTGGAAGAAGCCGCAACCCCACGCTGTGATCCAAGGCTCTGAGCCTTTGCCTTGCTCATCCCATGCTGCTTGGGGCTGCAGCCCCTGCTCCCATAGGAAAGAGGACAAGATCCTGCTGCAGAGAGCAGGACACAGTGGGGGTGAGCTCACACCACTGCGAGTGGCTGTGGTATCCCTAGAGATGTGGCCAAGTCCTTACAAGGTGATGCTGTCCCATCCCTTCGGCTGCACTGGGGCTTTCACTGTGCCTCAGGGCTGGCTTTGGGGCCAAGACAACCTCTTTCTTCCTTTTTCTCTGTGCTGCTGCGTGCAGGGCCCCTGCCAAGCCCTGACTCAACGCTGGTGCTTCTGCATTCCCCACCTCTTCCTGCCTTTTGGCTGCTCTTCCCTGCACCAGTGTCAGCTGGGATGAAAACAGGACATGGAGGGCTCGGGGCAACCCCACTGGCACCCTCTGTCCCCGACCTCAGACTCCCCATCCTGCTGCTGCATCATTTCCAGGAGTGATTCCCAGCTTTCCCATTCCCCTGCCCTCAGCCCAGTGACTGGGGGAAGCTGCAGGCCAGGGAAAGGCAGGAGCCATCAGCTTCTTTCCTCTCCGTGCCTCCGTTTCCCTGGTTGGAAATGGAGAGAGGCTCCAGATGCAAAAGCCACAGATGGAGCACGAGCAGAGGGGGAACGCTGGGATGTTGCAGGATGTGGGAACTGATGCTTATGGGGCTGATCCTCAGCCAGACACCATGGAGCTGAGGGGATGCTCCTGCTGCACCCTGTGCAGGGGACACTCAGGGCCCTGTGACCAGGAGAACACCAAGTCATGGCAGCCTGCACCCGAGCTGAAAGCCCTCATGTGGTATTCCTGGTGCATCTTCCAGCATGAGGAACCCCACGAGAACCTTCCTGCCATTGCTTTCAGTGCCGCTGCCTGCAGGACAGGAATGGGGGACATGGGAAAGGATGTAGAGACCTTAACCTGCCCCCCAGACCTACATCGGGCCGGTGCTCATCTCCGTCAACCCCTTCAAGCAGATGCCGTACTTCACCGAGCGGGAGGTGGAGCTGTACCAGGGCGCGGTGAGGCTGCTCCGTGCCATGGGGGGGTTCATGGGGTTTAATTTGGTGCCCCATAAGCATCCCTGTTGGTCCCTGCTGTGCACCACTGCCCTGTGCAGTGCATGGGCAGAGCTGAGGAGCTCAGGGTGAGGAGCTGATGGCTCTGTGCTGCTGTCCTTGTGTCCCCCCTTTAGGCTCAGTATGAAAATCCCCCTCACATCTATGCCCTGACGGACAACATGTACCGCAACATGCTCATCGATGGGGAGAACCAGTGTGTCATCATCAGGTAGGAGATACGTGGGGCACAACTGGGGATGCTGTGGGTGTCCGTGCCTGTGGCAGGGGGTTGGAACCGGATGAGTTTTAACACCCCTTCAACCCAAACCAGTCTGGAATTCCATGATCCTGGGCCATGAACAGCAGCCAGGGCTGTGACCGGGTTGTCCCAGGCAGGGACCAAGCCTTGTGCAATGCTCCTTTCCGGCTGAATGTTGCAAGGGAAATATCAGGATGTGGGGCAAGGCAAGAGACTTCCCCTTGAGGCTTCCAAGTCCCGCTTCTCCCTTCCACAATCCAGCAACAAGAAATCCCACATCTGCCCCAGGAGCAGCCTTGCTCTGGCCCTGCCTGTATCCCAGAGCACCTGGGCAGCCCCATCCCCCTCACTGGCACTGCCACACGCTCAGAGTATGTGGCAGGAGGAAGGACACAGCCCCTGTCACCACCATCACCGCCCAGCCCTGTTCCAGCACCCCTGCCCCAGGCACCCCAGGATGGGCTCATTCACCTCTCTTCTTCTTTGCCATTGACACAGTGGAGAAAGCGGGGCTGGGAAGACGGTGGCAGCGAAATACATCATGGGCTACATCTCCAAAGTGTCCGGGGGTGGTGAGAAAGTGCAGGTAATTCTGCCCAGCCCACAGTGTCCTGCATCCCTTCACCTCCCAGCTGCTCCCCAGCACACGATGGTGGCACATGGAGCAGCCCCAGCTCAGTCCTCTCCCACCTCTGCCCCTCAGCATGTGAAGGAGATCATCCTGCAGTCCAACCCGCTGCTGGAAGCCTTTGGAAACGCCAAAACCGTCCGGAACAACAACTCCAGCCGCTTTGTAAGTCACCAGGGCAGGGGCAGCGCCACGGCCAGGATCCATCCCAGCAATGCTCTGGGAGAAGGCGGAATGAAGCTGGAGCTGGAGCTGGAGGTGGGCTTGGCCGTGGCTCTGAGCGGGAGCTGTGCTGGGCAGGGGAAGTACTTTGAGATCCAGTTCAGCCGGGGCGGAGAGCCCGACGGGGGGAAGATCTCCAACTTCCTGCTGGAGAAGTCCCGGGTGGTGAGCCAGAACGAGTGCGAGAGGAATTTCCACATCTACTACCAGGTACGGGGGTCGCGGAGCAGCCGGGCTGCGGCGGAGCCAGGGGCTGGGTAACTGCAATTCCCATTTCCCACCCAGCTCATTGAAGGGGCATCCCAAGAGCAGCAGCAGAACCTGGGCATCATGAGCCCAGATTATTACTACTACCTGAGCCAGTCAGACACGTACCAGGTGGAGGGCACAGATGACCGCAGCGACTTCCATGAGACCATGGTGAGTGGTCGGGATGGGGAGACCCCAAAGCTGCCTGTGGCTGGGCAGGGGTTGATGGGGTCCCCATGTCCCCAGAACGCCATGCAGGTCATTGGCATCCGTGGGGAGGACCAGCAGCTGGTGCTGCAGATCGTGGCCGGGATCCTCCACCTGGGAAACATCAGCTTTCGGGAGGAAGGCAACTATGCTCGGGTGGAAAACACTGACTGTGAGTAACCAACTGCTCCAGGGGGGAATGAGGACGCTCGCAGAGACCCTTGGCAAAGAACTGCAAACTTTCCATAGCAGAAACCCCCTGGCAGAGGAGAGAGGCACCATCAGCATCTTCCCCATGTTAGATATGGGGAAACTGAGGCAATGAACAACTAGCACACCAGAGCTTAATTAATAAGGGGAACAATGCCAGGAGTAGCTTGCTGTGATTTAGCACGGGAAGACCATGATCCACATCCCTGGCAGCCGCACTGCGTCTTTTGCATTTGGATGGGGCCAAGGGGTCCAGCAGTGGCTGTGGGCAGCGTGCTGGGGGTGTATGGGGAACAGGCAGCCCTGAGGCCCCTCTCCACCCTGCCCAGCCCTGGCCTTCCCTGCCTACCTGCTGGGAATCGACCAGAATCGCCTCAACGAGAAGGTCACCAGCAGGAAAATGGACAGCAAATGGGGCGGCCGCTCCGAGTCCATCACCGTCACCCTCAACGTGGAGCAGGCGGCTTACACCCGGGATGCCCTGGCCAAGGGGCTCTATGCACGTGTCTTTGACTTCCTCGTGGAGGTGCGTGGTGCCAGCAGGATGAGCATGGTGGGGATGCTCAGCACCCGCTTCTGTGTGCGACCAGCCCCAGTGAAGGTGGCTCGTTCTGTGTCTCCTTGCAGTCCATCAACCGGGCTATGCAGAAGCCATATGAGGAGTACAGCATCGGGGTGCTGGACATCTATGGCTTTGAAATATTCCAGGTATGTGCTGCTTTGCTCTAGGAGCCCAGTTGGGAAATGCCAGGAGAGTGGCTGGAGTAGGGGACTGGTAGCAGTCAATGGCCACAGGAAGAGTCCCTGAGGCAGCACCCAAAGGCTCTGCTACCTGAGGTCCCCCCAAGCGTGGTGATAGGAGCAGAAGCCAACTCAGCCCCATCTTTGTTCCTCTTTTGTCCCTTTGTAGAAAAATGGCTTTGAGCAATTCTGCATCAACTTTGTGAATGAGAAGCTGCAGCAGATCTTCATAGAGCTGACCCTGAAGGCAGAGCAGGTACTGGGGGGCTGCAGTAGCACCCCAATTTCTGCACCCCTACCACTGCCATGGTCCTAGCACCATGCCAGGAGCAGGGGATTGCAGCTTATCCCATGGGTTGGGGGCCACCCGGCTCTCCCTGTGCTTCCCCAGGAGGAGTACGTGCAGGAGGGGATCAAGTGGACCCAGATCCAGTACTTCAACAACAAGGTGGTGTGTGACCTGATAGAGAACAAGCTGGTGAGTGCGGTCCCCTCCTCCCACAGAGGCTTCCGCAGGGAGCTGAGGCATCAGGGAATGTGGTGCTGGATGGGCTGCGTCCTGAGGATGGGTGGCAGAAGCTGGTCCTGCTGGGAGCATCCGTGGGAGACCAGCAGCTCTGCATCCTTAACCTAAGCTGCTGTACAGCGTGAAGCAGCATTAAACATTGCAGGGCACTTGAGCACAGCTCAGTGCAGGACTGGGCCCTGCCTGCAGTCTCTGGACACCCATGGCTTCATTCTCCCTCTCCCAGAACCCACCTGGGATCATGAGTGTCCTGGATGACGTCTGTGCCACCATGCACGCCACCGGCGAGGGCGCGGACCAGACCCTGCTGCAGAAGCTGCAGGCAGCTGTAGGCACCCATGAGCACTTCAACAGCTGGAGCTCAGGCTTCATCATCCACCACTATGCTGGCAAGGTACAGGGCCCCACACCTCACACCCCATTCACATCCCACAGCCCTGGCGTGGGGCTGAGCTCGCCTCCTGTTCCCAGGTCTCCTACGACGTGAACAGCTTCTGTGAGCGCAACCGGGATGTGCTCTTCACCGACTTGATTGAGCTCATGCAGAGCAGTGAATTGTGAGTCCTGGCAGTGCTGTGCTCCTGGGGACCACGCCAACAGGGCTGCAGCATCCTCAACATCCAGACCATAAAGCTTTGCTGGAACCAAAGCTTGGGGTGCTCAGCATCCTGCATGGCTCTGTGGGTACCAGTGGCATTCATAGAATCATAGAATCATAGACTAGTTTGGGTTGGAAAGGACCTTAAGATCATCTAGTTCCAACCCCCTATCTAGTTCCAGCTCCCCGTGGAGCACAGCAGCACCAGTGGTTGCAGAGCTGGGCAGAAGTATGCTCACACACTGATACCCATCCTACCCAGCCAAGGAGCACCCAGTGGGAATGGGCTCAGCCAGGGTGCAGGATTACCCTGAGGTGGAGCTGGTTCCAGCTCAGCTCATGTTGGACCCATGCTGAGCTTGAGGAGCCTGGTGGCCCTCACCTGGGGACTGTCACCTCCTGCCTTGCAGTGGTTTCATCCGGATGCTTTTCCCAGAAAAGCTTGACTCTGACAAAAAGGGACGACCGACCACAGCAGGCTCCAAAATCAAGGTATGCCCCAGAGGCTGCAGGGCAGCAGCTGCTTTTGGGACAGCAACAGGACGATGGGCTCCCACCAATGCCTTTAATGGTACAGAGGTCAATCCTTGCAACAGAAACAGGCTAATGACCTGGTGAACACGCTCATGAAGTGCACACCACACTACATCCGCTGCATCAAGCCCAACGAGACCAAGAAACCCCGGGACTGGGAGGAAAGCAGGTAAGAGAGCCCCTCATGGTGTACCAGGGAGCTCACAGAGCCCAGGGAAAGGGACCCAGCCATGGAGATGGGGCCAGGAACGGGTTTCCTCCAAACCCTGCAGCCCCGGGATGGTTCCTCTGTGCTGCCCACAGACCCAGGCGGGTGCTGAGGAGCATGTGGGGACACACAGACCCCTCCACATGCAACACCCACAGGCTCCATCCAAGCCCCAAGATGCTCTCGCACACGCACAGCTGCGGGTATCCCTGTGCAAAGCAGGGGCCCCAGGGCCCAAGCAGGTCCCCATCGCCATCCCTGCCACCCCATTCCAAGCCCATTCCTCCCGGCTCCACAGGGTAAAGCACCAAGTCGAGTACCTGGGGCTGAAGGAGAACATCCGGGTGCGCCGGGCAGGATTCGCCTACCGCCGCCTTTTCCACAAGTTCCTGCAGCGGTGAGCGCCCAGCGGGATGCGAGGGGCACATCCTGCACATCCCCGCAGCCCAGCCGGGACCCACATCCCTTCTCCCCACAGCTACGCCATCCTGACCCCCGAGACGTGGCCGTCCTGGCGCGGGGATGAGCGGCAAGGGGTGCAGCACCTCCTGCGCTCCGTCAACATGGACCCGGATCAGTACCAGATGGGTCGGAGCAAGGTGTTTGTCAAGAACCCCGAGTCGGTAGGTGACCCCACAGCCCTGCATCCCTTGGGAATGCTGCACAGCGCTGAGCATCGCTCTGCGCAACGCTGGGGAGGGTTTGGGGTGCTGATGTGCAGGGGAAGTGATGCTGCTGGGGCCGTGCTCAGCACCCCGTGGTCCCTCCTAGCTCTTCCTCCTTGAAGAGATGCGGGAGAGGAAATTCGATGGCTTCGCCAGGGTGATCCAGAAGGCCTGGCGCCGGCACGTTGCCATCCGGAAGTACGAGCAGATGCGAGAGGAGGGTAAGGCTGGCAAAGATGGGGACCAGACCCTGCCTTCACTCTGCATTTCATTGCCTGCAAAGGGATGAAGCAGGGTAGGTGGGAGTCAGTGTTTGCAGAGGGATGGGAAACACCAGCGGTCCCCACCTGATCCCATTGTGGGAGTTTTCCCACCCTCCCAAGCATGCAGTGAACAATCAAGGGGATAACCCAGAAAGCAGTGGGATCCCTCCCTCCCTCATGCAGCACAAGGGGTTTTGAAGGCACTGGATGGGTTTCATACTCGAGCTGCTGGCATTCCCCCTATGGCATAAAATGAGCCCCATTTCTTGCTGCCACGATCCATGTGGCAGCTCCCACAGCCCCTCCAGGCAGTTTGGGAGAGCAGGCACTGGCTGAGCAGGCAGACAGGGGCTGAGGGCTGAGCCCTTCCTGACCAGCATCACTTCGGGGCTCCCCACAGCCTCCAACATCCTCTACAACTTCAAAGAGCGGAGGAGGAACAGCATCAACAGGAACTTCGTGGGCGATTACCTGGGCATGGAGGAGCGGCCGGAGCTGCGCCAGTTCCTGGCCAAGCGGGAGCGAGTGGACTTTGCTGACTCCATCACTAAGTACGACCGGAGGTTCAAGGTACATGGACCCACCACGGGCATGGGAGAGGCCAGGCTGTGGCTCCAAGGTGGGATGTGTGTGTGGGACTTGTGCCCCCACACAGGCATCCTCTCACCCCCTGCTTCTGCCCTTTGCCAGCCCATCAAGAGAGACTTCATCCTCACCCCAAAGTACTTCTACCTGATTGGGAGGGAGAAGGTGAAGAAAGGTCCTGAGAAAGGGCAGATCAAGGAGGTGCTCAAGAAAAAGGTGGAGCTGCAAGCAGTGAGTGGTGTCTCGCTGAGGTGCGTCCCTTAGCACATGGGAGGTCCATAGAATCCTAGAAACACAGAATGGTTTGGGTTGGAAAGGACCTTAAGATCATTCAGTTCCGACCGTGTTGCACAAGGCTGAGTCCAACCTGGCCTTGAACACTGCCAGGGATGGAACATTCACTACTTCTTTGGGCACCCTGTGCCAGCACCTCACCACCCTCACAGGGAAGAACTTCATCCTTACATCTAACCTATAGCCTCCTTGTATCTAAGCATGTGCTCAAGCTTCACCCATCAGCTCCACCATCCGTCCCATGCCCCAGTGACTCACAGCCAGGCCCCAGCCCCTTGCCCATGGAGCCGTAGGGATGATGCTCGCACAGAGTGCTTTGCCGATGGGGCTTTGGAGCCTAGGAAGGTTTCCAGCATATATCACCAGCCTTGCCCCGCACTGACACCCCACACCGGGGTTGCTCCCCCAGCACCAGGCAGGATGATTTCTTCATCCTGCACGAGAACGATGCCGACAACTTCTTGGAGTCCATCTTCAAGACGGAGCTGATCAGCCTGCTGTGCAAGCGCTACGAGGAGCTCACCCGCAGCAAGCTGCGCCTCTCCTTCAAGGACACGTAAGGATGGGAGCCGGGAGAGGAGACAAAGCAGGACAGGGTCCTGTCGCCGCGGTCTCATGGCCTCTCTGTCCCCTAGACTACAGTTTCGGGTGAAGAAGGAGGGCTGGGGAGGCGGCGGCACCCGCAGCATCACCTTCGTCAGAGGACAGGGGGATGTGGCCACCCTCAAAGCTGGAGGCAAAACCCTTACGGTCAGCATTGGGGATGGGCTCCCCAGGAATGCCAGTGAGTGCCAAGGGGTCTGTGTGATGGTGGGAGAAAGGGAGGCTACCAGAACACTGCTGGAGGCCTGGGAACACCGGGGTGAGCCAACACGCGCCCCAGCCCTATGGGTTTGTGGCTCACCGCTTCTGCTGGGGTGATGGGGCAGGATGGGGAGCTGGGTGCAAAGGGTGGGGGCAGTCCGGCGTTACCTAACGGGGGGCTCGTGTCCCCCCAGAGCCCACGAGGAAGGCAGCGAAACAGAGCAGAGGTGGCAGCAGGTGCCCAGCACCCTCCCGAACGGCCCCCCCAGCACCCAGAGGTGAGCAGGGCAGTGCCGGGGGTACTGGAGTGGGGGGATCCCTGGGCTCCCGGGGGTGCAGGCTGAGCATGGGCCCCTGTAATGCATCATCGGGGGGGGGGGTGTCTCCCAGGCACCTGCAGGAATGGGGCACCCCAATTCCCACGCGGAGATGGCCGGGCTCAGCAGGACACACACAAAGCAGCCCAGAAGCAGGCGCGGGGGCCACCGGCTGCAGTGTTACCCCCCCGGAATGCTGGCCACCAGCCGAAGACACGGCCCCCATCCGACTACAACATGGATTTCCTCAATGTGCCTGACCAGGGGGTGGCCGGGTAGGTCCTGTGCCAGCATGCGCATTCTCCTCCCTGCTCCATCCCATTCCTGCCAGCACCAGGGGATGTTTTCCCCTCTGGCTTCCCAACCAACAGCCCACCCAGATCCGGGCAAGCTGGTTTTGCTGCATCAACCACGCTCATGCACATCCCAGGTCTCCCAGTCGCTGTCCTGGGAGGATCAAGCTAAGCCATAGGCATCCAGCAGTGGGTTGGGTTGGTGGGAGGGAGCAGGGTGGGAAGGAAGGATGGGGCCTGCCTGCCCTCATGGTGTGGCCGTGGTTTTCTCCTGCGCTCACAGCATGCAGCGTCGGCGCAGCCTGAGCCAGCGCCCACCTCCAGCCGGGCGTCCCAAGCCCCAGCCCAAGGCGGCCGTGCCGCGGTGCCAGGCGCTCTACCAGTACACTGGGCAGGACACGGACGAGCTCAGCTTCAACGTGGGGGACATCATTGACATCCTGCTGGAAGGTGCCACCAAACCCCTGCCCTGCCCAGCTTAGAGAACCATGGAATGGGTCGGGCTGGAAGGGACCTTAATGCTCCTCCAGCTCCAACCCCTGCCACAAACAGGGACCCCTTCCACTGGAGCAGCTTGCTCCAAACTCCTGTGTCCAACCTGGCCTTGAGCACTGCCAGGGATGGGGCACCCTCAGCACCCTCACAGGACAAACTTCCTTATCTCTAACCTGACCTTCCCCTGTTTCAGTCTGAACCCATCACCCCTTGTCCTGTTGCTGCAGTCCCTGATGCAGGTCCCTCTCCAGCATCCTTGTAGCTTCCTCTGAGGTCTCCATGCAGCTTCTCTTCTCCAGGCTGAACAGCCCCAATGTTCTCAGCCTGGCTCCATACAGGAGCTGCTCCAGCCCCTGAGCATCCTCATGGCCTCCTCTGGACTTGCTCCAACAGCTCCAACAGTGCTGCAAGTGGGGTCTCCAGAGTTTTCCTCTCTGTGCTCTATGGCAGCACCTTGCCTGACCCAGCTCTTCTTTTTCCTTTCCCCATTTCCAGATATCTCGGGCTGGTGGAAGGGCCGGCTGCATGGCAAGGAAGGGCTTTTCCCTGGGAACTACGTGCAGAAGATCTGAGCCGAGCGCAGTGGCCACACGGAGGCAGGGAGGGGGTCACCTTCCTCACACCCCACCTCTGCCAAGGCTTTGCCAAAGGGGCCAGAGGTGGCTCCATGGTGGTTCTCCATGGACACTGGCCTTGAGTTGTGGTGGCTGCCGGGATGTGACTGTGCCAGCTATGGAATGCTGTAGCTGCTTTAGATGGTGGCCTCCCTGCAGCAAGGACCGGCTCTTTGCTGCTTGTTGGTACCCTAGGACTGGAGCTGCTGAAGTGATTTCAGGGTATAAATAGGATTGTTGTTAATAGTTATGGTAAATACTCAGAAGCTGAGCCTGCAGTTTGTATTTCACCCTGGTGCCAGCCCGTGGCTCCCTCTGATCCCCTGACAAAAGCTCTGCACCCCCATGTCCCAAAGTGGAACGTGTGTTGAACCCTCCAGAAGATGCTGAATACAGAACCGAGCCCCACCAGGACCCCGGCTCCACATCCCAGCATGACTCTGGACCATTCGGCACGGCCGGGAGCTGCCAGGGCAAAGCAGGACAACAGGAAGCAGCAGGACTGGGACATCATCACCATTCCCTGATTTCTCATAGGAAAAGCTGGGAGAATCAGGTAGCTTAAAGCCCATGGAACTGTAGCAGCTTTGTCTGACCATGGCTGAGCACCATGAGGAGGGGTGTTTCATTCACCTGGGGCCAGGATCAATACATGGGGTGGAAACTGGGCTGCTCCAAAGGGCTCCGGGTGCTTAGAGGGGCTTCGATGGGCATCTCTGAGGAGCTCCAGTTGCTCTGAGGGTCCTGGGAGGCTCAAAGGGGCTCTTAGGGGCTATGATAGGCCTGGTGGTCCACGGAGTCCAGGGTGCTTCAAAGAACTTGGGTGCTCAGAGGCTGCTGGGATGCTCTAAGGGGTCCAAGGTGATCTGAGAGCACTTCAGAAGGCTTGGAGGGGTCCGGGGCTCCCCAAGGGATTCAGGGTGCTCCGAGGATGCTCCAGCCCCCAGGGATGCTCCAGCCGCCCACAGGCACAAGGGTGCGGAGCAACCCCGGGGGAGTGGGGTGGGGGGTGGAGAAAACACCCGGTTAAAGCAGGCGGGGGTCCCGGGGCGGGGCCAAGGCCCCCCCCCCCCCCCCCCCCCCCCCCCCCCCCCCCCCCCCCCCCCCCCCCCCCCCCCCCCCCCCCCCCCCCCCCCCCCCCCCCCCCCCCCCC
>NDXB01005389.1:0-16415 GCA_002631895.1 Agapornis roseicollis
CCAGCCCAGCTCTCTCAGCCTGGCTCCAGCTCTCTCAGCTGCTCCAGCCCTCGCAGCAGCTCCGTGGTCTCCTTCCTTATTTCTTTCACACTTTGTGTCCTTTTGGCAGGATCTTCTCTTACAACCGCACAGCTCTGATGAAGCGCTATGGAAGGGCAATCCCCACGCTGCTGCCCAAGCTCCTTCATAATTACCCCATGCAAGGTTTCAGTCTGAGGAAGCAGACTGTGGCTGGGACAGCCCAGTTCGCTCCTACTCAAACGGTCAGCAGCACAGCAACGTTCCCCCTGCTCCTGGCACAGCTGACTCACTGCACAAGTTCAGTTAAAAACAGACTGCGAGGAATCTGAACAGGACCGAAGCCCTCACTGAAAGCCCTTGAGGAGCAGGTAACTTCCCACAGGATACACGCACATGGAAGTGCCAAATGGGGAGACACTATCAGCAAAGAGAAGGATCAAAGTCATGTTCAGAGAACTGGATGATCCTAAAAGCTGCAGTAACAGAGGAGTGTGAAATCCAGTGGTATAAAGGCTCTGTCTTTCAACCAGGTTCTCAGACAAGACTTGGGCCAGCTTCTGAGATGAGGACAAGCACAAGGCAGTTTTGTTGTTTCACAGCAGAGAGCATTGGGAAGTTTACAACAATGTGCAAGTTTACAGGAGAATATAAAATCTAATGAAAAATGCTTCACTGCAGATCATCGACTTGCTCAAATAAAACTATTCCCTAAACAGATTACATGCTTCTCAGCTAGCAAACCTACTGGGATTTGTTGTGAACTAGCACTACATCGCTACTTTGAAATAAATCCTTATTTTAAAGAGCTATTTCAGTTATACTATAAGCATAGACCAAAACCAGCTCAAATCTGTAACATTTCCAAGTTTTTTAATACTTTCCTTATTATTGTGGATAATGATCTTTCTGGACGTGATGACCTTCAATGCATCGGTTTATTCGTCATGACTCACAGTCAACACCACCACAGAGCAGCTCTATTCCTTGTCCAAGCAGGATAAAGAGGCTTAACAGCTCAGGGCAGCTGTGTTAAGAAAATAACAATACATAACAATAGTAAAATACCAGTAAACAGTAATAGTAAAATAACAGTAAATAGCAAAAGTAAAATAGCAGTAAATGGTAATATAAAAAACAGTAAATAATAATAGTAAAATATCAATATAACAGTAATAGTAAGACAAGTGTAATAACAGTAATGGAACAGCCTGATCTGAATTCTAGCAGCAAAACCTTACATCCATTGCGGAGAAAAGAACAGAGGGAGGCAGCTGGCTTGGGGAATACATCAATGGGATACGAAGCCAGGAGAGGGCTGAAAGCATCCAAGGCAAATGGCTGGAGTCTGAGAATAAGCAGGCAAAGCTGCTAAGTGAGGGAATAGAGCGGGACAAGCAGTCACTGCCAATCTACACCGGGTCATAGTGGGAGTTTGGGACTTAGAGAAAAGAGCAGGGAAAATGTAAAATTCCTGGTGTTAGTTGACCAACCCGAGGCAGTACGAACAGCCTGAATCCGCAGCCTGATGACTGACTTTGCAGCCTTGAAGTTTCCATAAAAAGAAATGTGTTTGGTTGGTCAAAGAGAGAATGAATAACATTTTACAGACATTGCCTGAAAACCTATAAACAGGAGCGGATGTTCTTTGCATGTAAGGTTCTTGCTTCTTTGTGTAAGACAATGCAATCAGTGATCTACAATGGGGGTCTTAAAAAACCTCTTGCTTTATAGAGCAAAAATGGGGCAAACTGTGGCCACAGGCACTGATTTCTCCCAGCTGCAATGAATGGAGCTGTGCACGTTACAGTTAGTTACTTAAATGATGTGCTCTGCTGAGAGATGCAGAGGGCAGAGCCAGGTTATTCCAAGAGTCAAGGAGCTGAGCAGCAGCACAAGACAGGCTTTTCTCTGCTTACATATGAATGCCAGACAAAGTCATTTGAACCAGACAGGGATTTGTGAGCATAACTTCAACCAGAGGGATTATTTTTGGTAAAGGGCTACAAGAATTGTTGCTTCTTTGCTTATAGAAATTAAAACTAAGGGGCTGATACAAGTGAACCAAAAGGCAAAAGTGTTATCAGAGGTGCACAAGGAGATGTGCATGCCCAGAGCAGCTTTCCTGGGAGGCAGTGGATGGGAACAGTGTGGATTTAATCACATCCCTGGACACACACTGGAGAGGAGGGAATTCTCAGGCTGCTGTTTGGAGTGCAGGGAAAACCCTAAAGCAGTGGTCTTATTCTCAAGAACTGGTGATAGACACAGAGATCCCTCCTGCACTCAGTGTCCTGCACACCACAAAGGGATTTACTCAGTTTGGAGTCATCGCTCCATTTGGTATACACTTGGGTTGTTGTTCCCAGGGATAACAATGGGAAATGAGGCTGGGCAGAGTTAGGCAGCTCCCCAGTGACAGCCACAAGCTTCTGTGCGTGCTGTGGAACAAGCAGCATTGCTGGGAACCATGAAGCAGTCACTTGTACTCACGAAAGGGACAGTGGTGGCTGCTGGTGCACGCCTGCACATGGAAAACCCACCTGGGCACAGGGGACAAATGTCAGTCTGAAAGTGAGGCACACAGGGGATCCGCCTCCTACAAAGCAGGCACCCTGCTGCTGTAGTATTACCTTTTTCATCCCTTCTTCCTTTTTTTCCAATGAGTTATGTAGAAGGGATAGCTCTAAAACACCTCACCATAACAGAGCGGACTGTTGAATCTGGGAGAGTATATTATGTGTGTTTGCTATTGAAAACAGCATCAGTAATGCAGCATGAGCTGCCTTGAGCAGGGCTCCTGACACTGGGCCTCCTGACTTGCAATCAGCCATCCAGGCTAACTGGGAAATGTGTTTTCTAGGTGGCAGCTTCTGACATCAGCGTTTCACTGCACTGGAAAATAAAGGAATAAACCCCTGCCCAGAGTGCCAATAGTTAAAGCAAACCATCACTGCAGCCAAACACTGTTCCTACAAACTCTGAACATTTCAAATGCACAATACAGCCCTGTGAAACCTGCTGCTCTCTAATTCAGACCACCATTAAACTGGGACTAATGCGATAAACCACTTTGGTTTTTTAATAAGCCCAGCTGTGGGTAACTCAACCCAAATTCCAAAGGAGCACATCCACCTGTCCTGACCATGCTTCTGCTGAGAACATTCCAGGTTCAGAACAACACTTCCCATCAAACCCAGGAGAAGCCACCGGTGTAAGGAGAGCCTGGGCACGCAGGACACTCACTAAGGATGCTAAAGACTTGTGTCTGGGGCCCTGTTTTTAGTCAAGAGCCACACTCACTGGAAAATGTTGCTGTGTGTGGAGATCCCCACTCTAAACAGAACACCCCGCACTACCATATGCCAGCACACCCCTCGTGGGCTGCCCATGCTGCAAAGTGAACACACTCCTTTACCAACAGTTGGCTGGTTTAGAGCAGATCTGTTTCCATAAGGGGAAAAATCATCCAGCCAATGTTTCCAGTGAGAAATAGGTTCCTAAACTGCTCTTTGATGAAATAATGTCTGATCTGAACCAAAGACAGTAACACCCCTCCCCAGGCCCCCGCGCACAGTACCGGGTCTGCAGATGAAGTCCAGTCAAAGTTTTGCTTGGGATTAGATCAATTCCAACAACAGCTTTAACGGACACATGTCAAATCCTGACTGACCTGAATTTCTCCTCAAACATTAATCCTTAGAGCTTTAACCCTTTGCTGGGTGGATCATGGTTACAAGCAAAATCCTGCACCCTGTAAGCTATAGGCATGGCGCATGTAGATTCCTGTTGCAGAGGTGACCTGACTGCATCACACACACACATCTACATCCCATCCACTGATATTCCATCATACGTTTTACACACTTAGTTGGGTTTTTAAATGCAGGGCACAGCTGGGTGTCAATTATGTGAACAGTCAATGGTTTATAGTGAAAAAAGAGGAGAGTAATTGAATTTCATTGCTGGAATACAGAACTGCTGCTAGATCTCAACATGTGCATCTCAAAGCAGGACACCCATTTAGCTTTCACATTTTGCAATGGCAGAGAGTGAAACAATTAATCAGAAGCAGTGGCTGCTATGTAGGAAGCTAATTTTTCTTCTTTCTCAGACACTCCACAACACTTAAGGTTCAAGAATCCACTGGAGTTATTGCAATAACATTACAGTAGGACACGTATCCGAGTTCTCAGTTAACCCAGAGCAGCTCCAGTGAATAATTCCACTGATTTGAGGATTATTAGTGAGGAATGCACTTCAGATTTAATTCCCTCAGTTAATATTGTGTCATTCTATTATGCTGATGGCAAACAAACTGTTTGGGTAATGCCATCCATTTCCCAAGGAATCCATGCCTGTGTAATTACCCACAATCTGCTGGAACACAGATGGCATCGTATGATCCAAAAGCACTTTATGGAAACATTGAAAGCATGTTATTAACATCCCATAATAACTGTTTAACGCTACCTCCCCTCCCCTTTTCTGCACGAACACGCAACACAGCTGGATTGGGAGAGGAGAAGGCAGCATTTAACTGAGCACTGTTATGAAAGATTTTCAGTCGTTGGATGTAATCAATTCATAAATGAGCTTGAAAAATAACAGACTCCAGTGTGGCAAGGCAAGCACTGCTGGTGACAGCTCAGAACTAACACTCAGTTCAGAGGGACTCATCGGCATCAAGCTCAGCTTTAGGGACTGGACAGAGTGGAGAGATGCTCTGGGAGGGGGAACCTGTCCTTGGTCAGGTATTTCTCAGTAGATGTGTGCAATTGGTCTAAATGGAGGCAAACATTTATAACCCCTGTGAGGGTGCTGAGGCGCTGGCACAGGGTGATGGCCCAGAGAAGCTGTGGCTGCCCCATCCCTGGCAGTGCTCAAGGCCAGGTTGGACACAGGGGCTTGGAGCAAGCTGCTCCAGTGGAAGGGGTCCCTGCCCATGGCAGGGGTTGGAGCTGGAGGAGCTTTGAGTTCCCTTCCAACACAAACCAGGCTGGGGTTCTATCATTTAACATCAACAGACAAGAGTGTGAGCAGAAAGCAGACAAATCTCCTGTTTACAAGTTGTTAGGTGCCACCAGGCTCTAATGAAAAGCTGCTCCTTCAGCACCCCCAAAACAAGATCAGATTATGTCAAACCTGAGTTTTCATTACTAAATACCCCAGTTTAAACAACCTTTTCTTGACAGCTGAGAGACTCCCTTACCTAATTTTCAGCCCATCTCTGCCCATTTAGTTAACAGCAAGCAGGTCCCTTGCTCCATAACTGATTTAGAAAGAACGCAAAACTATGATCAACCCAACAGACCTGTTGGGCACTGATCGTGGCTATAAATGAATATCTACAATACCAGGGTCCAGATGCAGTACCCACTGATGGTGGCAGCATGGGGATCAGCACCATTCTTCTCCCACTAACACCTGCTTGGAGGGGAGCTGGATGTCCCAGATCTCATGGAATCAAGTGTGAGCCCTGCAGTGTGATCTCAGGTGGGGAGAGGGGCCCTGGGGAAGACCAAGAGAGTTTTAGGTAAATTCCAGTGGAAGGGAGACCTTTTGCATTGCAGTAACTGAAGAGACAACGTGCCACTGGTCAAGGTCCTGGCAAGAACATTGCTAGAGAAGATAAAGCCAAGAGTGATCAATGTAGAGGTGACAAACGAGTTCAGAATCAGAAGCTGGTCAAATATCACATCACCAGCACTTCTGATTTAGTGCTCAGTATCAGACATCTGGAGTGGGCAGCGCTAGGTGAAAACTGGAATGAGGGTGGGAAAACCATACTGAACTAATGGTCGTGTCTATGCACTGCACACCATCAGCTGGAGTTATTTTGGGTACGTGGGTTTCTACCAGATGATAACATCAGAGAATATGGAAGGGAAATAAATACCACTTCTGGAGACAATGCTGTGCTCTGGGGGTAATAAACCCAGCCTCAGATCCCTTCCTGAAGGAAGCTGGCAATGCAATATAGCTGAGCTCCACAGGACCCAGCCAGAGCAGTGCTGGTTTGTTACTGGTGACCATCCATGGACCTGTCCTATCTCTCATGGCAAACTGGGAGACAAGACAACAATGGGAGATTCTGTCTTCTGAAAGGAAAGAGCTACAGACACACACGAGAGGTTGAAGTTAAACCCTCATACAAAAGACAAAGGTAGAGTGTTGCTGTGGTTGGTTCTGCTTAAAAAGCCAAGGGTTTTGTGAGGCAGAGCAGCAGTTCTGAGGTGCAGCAGCACTACCTTCAGCAAGAGGAGGTCTATCCTGTAGGCCTGGAGCTTCCCAAGGCCCTAAGGCAGCTACAGCACTGAATTTACTGAGTAGGAAGTTACACAATAGCTGGGTCCCGCTGAGAATGACCTTGCCCATGGGACAGGCCAGGAGTCAGCCCTGAAGCCCTGTCCAACCTGGCCTTGCAATGTCTCTGTTAAAAGTTACCAATGGATACAGTGAGAAAAAGAAACAAATGAAAACCCCCTTATTTGTAAACGCTGCTCTAATTTGCTTATAAACTTGGCTACAAAGTAACAGAAACCTCTGTTTTGTCTTTAGACATCAGAATTGCTACCCAATGTACCAGCTGGCACCCTAGGGGCACAGGAGCCCTGTTAGCATGAACCACCGCACACCTCAGTGCTTACAGGTGTTCCCAGGCTTCATGATCCCCAGTAACGGTCTCTTCACACCTAATGGACACCACGAGAACAGGAAGTGAAAACAGCCAGCTCATTGATTCTGCACATTGCAAGTTACACACCGAATAAAACACATGGTAAGAGAGAACACGGAAGTGTTGAGCAAGCAGAAAAGGGTTGGAAAGAAAAGACAAATGATGTTGGCCAACTTCCCTGGAGCCAGAAGCTCCAGTACACCTCTAGAAATAATGCATCTCTGCAAGGAAGGGTCCTTGCCTGTGGCAGGGGTTGGAACTGGCTGGATGAGCTTTAAGGTCCCTTCCAACACAAACAGGCTGGAACTCTATGAACAGGGATGCTGGAGAAGAGAGACGCAGTCGGGTATAGCCATGTCCCCTCACAGCCTCACCCACAGCTCCTTGACACCAAGCTCTTCCCTTGATTCCACTGGGATAGAAATCACAGAATCACAGAATCAGCCAGGTTGGAAAAGCCCTTCAAGCTCATCCAGTCCAGCCATTAACCCAGTGCTGCCCAGGCCATCACTAACGCATGGCACTGAGCGGTGTGTGAACCCTTGCAGGGCCGGTGCCTGCAGCCCTGCCCTGGGCAGCCTGTTCCAATGCCTGAGCACCCTGTGGGGCAGGGATTGCTCCTCAGCTCCATCTGAACCTGCCCTGGGGCAGCTGGAGGGGACACTGCTCTTTCCCAGGAAATCTCTTCCAGCTCCTAGGGGCAGAGGGATGACACCCTTGAGCTGCACATGGGCACAGGTCAGAGGGGCCTCCCTGTGTCCGCTCATCTCCAGGGCAAGTGCAGCTGGAATGTTAGGAAAGAACAGAGAAGCAATGAAGGAGAATGAGCAGAGCAGAGCTGGTTCAGTGCTCTAAAGAAAAGCAGTCTATAAAGTTGTAAGGACCACATTTAGTCCTGACGGTAGTTATTCCAGATGACTGTGAAATAGAGTACCACCTTGACATAGTTTTACATGTGGAAGCAAATTCCTATTCAGCCATGGCTGCACCAAACATGAGGGAATTCACATTTCTTTGAGACTTCACTTCCTTGCATTGCTTTTGGTACACAGAGGGCCCATCCTGATTAGCCAAACTGCTCAGGATGATGGGCTGTCAGCTTGGAGAGCAGACCTGAGATGTGCTCCTGTAAATCGCAGCCTGAGCACTGAGGTCCATAGGGAAGGACCCCGCTGACACTCATGCTGTGAAGCAGAGTCCTGCTGCCTCCACTTCCTGCTGTTATTGGTTATTGCAGTTTTGCTTCTAATTTCAGAAATGGTGCTTTCTGCCCTTTATCTCTTCAAGGACATTTCTAATTCTAAGTGGCTAGTTTGGCATTTTGCTGACATAACTCGGAACACGTTGACTATCTTTGGGTTCCTCTAAGGAGAAATTAAAGGTTAAACCAAAATTGCATTCCCCATCCCTGGCAGTGCTCAAGGCCAGGGTGGACACAAGGAGCTTGGAGCAAGCTGCTCCAGTGGAAGCGGTTGGAGCTGGAGGAGCTTTAAGGTCCTTTCCAATACAAACCAGTTTGTGACTCTATGATTCTGTGACCCAGCACAACATCCTATAATGCATAGGAACTATTGGAATACTCGGTATTTACACAGAAAGGTGAAAGCCCCCAGCTCTATCTGGTTAAGTACATACATTTGCCACTATAAAGAAAAGATCTGTTTAAAAAAGATTTTAAAGCCAAAGCCGCCCAGCCCCTGAAGATGACTGACTACATCCTAAAGCCAAAATGTGCTTCCAGGTAGTGAAACAGAAATTCTTATTTCTGCCCATGACAAAGCTACGCTTCTCAAAGGAGAGGAACAACAACAACAAGTTGGGGGGCAAATGCTAGAGGCACAGGGGAAGCACAGAGTGAGGGGTGAGAAATGCCCATGTGCCGTGGCACAAACCAGGTCCTGACATGCTGAGGCCACGCAGCTCCTGCTGACCTTGCCAAGGTGATCCTGTCATAGGTGCCTCTGCATTAACCAGATGTACATGGCTGGGGACGTTTAAGCTATAATCTGGTCTTTTAAAGCTGATCTGATCTGAGATGCTGCAGTCAATTTGCTTGGCAGGCAGACACCCATTTTTCTGCAGTTTCACAGACCAGCTCAGAAAGAGGGTTTAGGACTCCCATGCACCGTGACAAAACCAAGCCTGCTTTGCAGTATTTTGTGCTTTGAAGGTAATAAGAGGGGAAGGTTGCTTCAACCTCACTTTAACACTCAGAGGATCAACTCCTCTGGAAAAAACATATGCTATGGTTCTATTTCCAACACAAGAGCTCTATAACTTTCTTTAACAAGACCAACAACCAGAAGACAGCTGATGCAAAACCTCATTCAGTTTGTGCATGAGCATACTGAAGATACAATCCCAGTTACTTACAAGCATAACATAACCTGCCCCTCCTAATGCTACCTGATGTGCAATAAGCATCACATTGCAGATGAACACAATTGGAATGGTTTTTTAACCGTAAAAGTAATTGGGATGAGCAGTTCGGAATATGGCCCATCCAAACCGTGTGTGTGTGCATGTGATGAGAGTTAATGCACGTTACAGAGCCTCCTGCCACCAGGAACGACAAACACACGCAGATGATTAAATCCCAACAGCACCATGTGGCCTCCACCCGCCTACAAAAGCCACCAGGGACCAATGCACAAATCACTGCAAAGACCCCACTGCCCCCCAGCAGCAGAAGGGCTGCCTCAGGAGCCTCCTGCGGCTCACTAGAGCTGAGCAGCAGCTCTGAAGGCTCTCCCGGTGTTTGCTGCTCCCAGGCATGAGGGCCCGAAGGCCAAGGCACTCCTGGGATCACAGCAGCACCGGCATCAGAGCACACCATGGAGCTGGGGCCAGGGTCAATTTGCTGGTTCTGCTGAGAGGCAAAACTGGGACAACTTCAGGATACATAAATGGGAGAAGGGAACCTCAGCAGCTGCTTCTGCTCTTGCTCTTATTGGGTCACTACAGCTTACTTCTGCGGCCAAGTCCCTCATTCTGAATCTGTGAGAGAAGGTTTAGATTAGCTGTGAGGAAGAAATTGTTCACCATGAGGGTGCTGGCACAGGGTGCCCAGAGAAGCTGTGGCTGCCCCATCCCTGGCCAGGTTGGACACAGGGGCTTGGAGCAAGCTGCTCCAGTGGAAGGGGTCCCTGCCTGTGGCGGGGGTTGGAGTTGGAGGAGCTTTAAGGTCCCTTCCACCACAGATCAGCACTAGGTGTAGCTGCCCCTGGGTAACCCCAGTGTGTTAATGGTTTTAAACCACAACAATATGTACCAAGTGTGCAAATACACATGGATCATCAAAGCCATAGGAGCCCTCCATGCCCGAGCTGCCATGCTGAAGCTCCAGTGGCCACCTGGATAGGCACCTACTTGCCAGAAGCAAAGGACTTCCCAGCCTGAACCACAAGCAGTGTCTGGGTAGCAGATGTGTTCTCAGTGAGACCTTGCACCTAACCGTGCAAAGGATGTGAGAAGGCACATCTGAATCTCAGCTTCCCAGAGTACAGCCGAAGGCTCAGATGCCTGTGTCATTAACTGCTAAAGCAGATGTAGTAACATGATGTGTAAGAAACTCTAATCATGGATGGGGGACAGGAACAGAGGGGAATTACAGGTAAAATGAGGAGATTCATGGCTGTGAGCTCCAAGGACCAGAGCTGGGGCTGACAGCGTGTGATGCTCTGCTGGAGACCTGTGAAAAAGCAGGAAAGTGTAGGATATACAAATCTGCTGATAAGAGAGGAGTATTTAGGTCAATAGGATGGGAGGGGAATATAAAGCAAGAAAAAGGAAGACAAAATAAAACAATAACCTCAAACTAGAAAATAGGTAACTAAGCAACACGCATTTGAGTACGGAAAGTACAGATAATCTACGCTTAAAAATACAATTTGACATATCCTGCAAACAGATTTAGAAGGAAAGACCAAGTCATCACTGAGGACATCGGTTGTGTATGCAGCTAGGTAAATAAAATGTTAGATTGTAATAGCAGGAGATGGGGGATAAGCTGAACAGCATTATAACCTTGCAGAGAGATGAGTGGTAGGTATTCACTATGACATTCACCTTTGTCTAAAGGAAACATAATTGCTGTGACCAGATAATAAAAGACTGGGGACCTGTGATTTTGTGAAGAGGCATCAGACAAGCAGTTAGAAAATGACTGATATTGTGTAGGAAATGAGCATGTTTCATTTACTTGCTCACACTAATGCAAGAACAAGGAGTCACCCTGTGTGGCACTGGTAGATGATAGTTACATGGTGCTTTCAGTAGAAAGATGAATGTTCCACTGTGTATCGCACATCACAGGCCCCAGCAGCACCTGCCCAGTGTTCTGCTGCCCCTGGTTCAAACCACCACAAGCCACATTCAGTGGGGGAGAAAAGCAGAGTCAGGAGATGCAGGGTGACAGCAGAACTGGCAGCTTCCAGCCCCAGCGCAGCCTGCAGCAGCGATCATAGAAGGTACAGCACCAACTCTGCTGGTGGTCCCCTTGCTCCCGCAACCAGAGCAGCACCTCAACAGGTTTGGCTGCAGATGCCTCCCAAGTTTGCCTAGAGCAGAACCCTTTCACCCTGCAGCCCTTGCTTTGAATACACAAACCCTTTACAAATGAGGATCCAGAGCATTCCCAGGGCTGGCAGGTGCTTAGCGATGGAGCCTCCGTGACATCCTGCAACACCAACCCTCCGAGGTGACCTGCTGGAATCAGGGGAGCAGGATGGGAGAGAACTGTTTAACTAGCAGGTGTAGCACCCACAGCAGCCCTAAAAGGCTCAGGGGTGCTGGCCTCTCCAGGCTGCTCTGACTTTTACATATTTGGGCTGTGGAAGGACACTAAAAGAAGTAAAATGCATTGCATTAAAATGATACAGCCTGGCTTTGTAGTTCAGTGGGGCTGTTGCTGTTTGGGGCAGAGGTGTTGTTTGTTTGGGTTTGTTCGGAGGGGTTTTTAAAAGGCTTACAGTAAAACTGGCTGCAATGTCAGTCTATTTTCAGCCACATATAATTAGTAAAATCCAGCTTCTTTTCTCACAGTAAACTATCATTTCTGCACGGCTCTGGATGTATAATTAAGCTTTCACACTGCCGCACTTCTTTAAAGCACTCTCCCTACATAGTCAAGAGATCTCCAGTAACTAACTCTGCACACACAGCTCATGGAGGAGCTCCTCCCTCTGCAGCCTCCCCATTGCTGCCGTCAGGGCATCATTACACTCCGAGTTCTGCTCCTCACACGCCACGGTGAAGCTCAGCCAATGCACATGGATGAATGCTCACTCTTCTGACCCTCCTGGCTCAGTTCATGCAGTCTGGGCAGGGTAATATTCTGCTTTATTATGGGCTATAAATAGGGCTGTGGAGCCTCCCAGTCTAGCCACAGTGCGATGAGATGGGCGACACTGCCCTTGTTTCTGGTGATGCCTCACCTCAATCCAGCTCTCACCGAGGGTGCATGATGGAGCTAACGTGCCTACACTGGCTTTTAAGCTTGTACTCAGTTAAATCATCCACAGAAAAACCATCATGGTCCTCTACCTGGTGCTGCCCAGCAGCACAGGAGCATCCCAGCAGCAGTTGGGTTGGATCGGTTGCTTTTCTGGCTTCCAACCAGCACTGACATCACCCCAGAGTTCCCCATCCAGAGTCAAACAAGTGTCAGTGCTCAGCACAGAGCTTAAAAACATTTGTACTGAAGTCTCACATGTTGGACCCAAGCGTAGGTTGGACGCACATTGCACTTTTGGGCCATGGAGCTCCATGATGGAGAGGAGAATGTGAACATGGACACAGGTCAAAGGTATTTTAAGCCCATTTTGGTTTGACAGAAAGGAATCCCATGAGCACTACATCAGGCTCAGGAGTTGACCTCAGCATTGCCCTGCATCAGGCTATAGTTAGGAAAGAACTAAGACATATTTACATGGTCATAAAGAACACGTGCCCTACACCCAAGACCATGTTTTCCCCTTGACAACCATTTGCTACTGCAGTACAATTAAAATTACAGCCCTGCTCCTCCTGAAAGCAGTGACAAAATCCCCCCTTGGGGGCACAATAAAACACATACTGTTGTATTACAAGTGCCACAGCCCCAGGGAAGGGGGAGAAGATGCACCCTGTGACACAGGCACTGCGCAGAGCCATCCACCCCAGCTCCACGCACCCCTCCAAGGCACCACTCGGGTGGTGGGCAGCTCCTTCTCGGCCCCTCCGCACCCTTTGCCTTTGCTGCTGCCCAAACCTATCAGCTGCTTAACAAACAGGCCAGGAAACGCTTGTCAGCAGCAAAATACAGCAACAAATGTGTGTGATGAACTCGCAGAGGCCACTGCTCTCAGTACAAA
Source organism: Agapornis roseicollis (assembly GCA_002631895.1). Classification (NCBI taxonomy): domain Eukaryota; kingdom Metazoa; phylum Chordata; class Aves; order Psittaciformes; family Psittacidae; genus Agapornis; species Agapornis roseicollis. Next base: position 13,051 of record NDXB01005389.1, read on the forward strand.
GCAGTGGGTCACCTCCTCCCCACACAGCAGCAATGTATGCCCTGCTCAGATTCAGACTGTCTGTGCACAACCTGCATCAGGTGCCAGGACTGAAACAACAACGTGTCTTCATCCTTCCTTTAAGGAGAATATCGGCCCTTCTGGTTTCCTTGGTTTCAATATCTGTATTGAAATCCCATGGTTTCTTCTCTTATCTTGTGCAAAAGCAAGTGCACCAGGGCACAGCCCAGGTAGGTTGGCTTGATCTGCTTGGGCAAGGAAGGGCAGGAAGGAGCCCAGGGTTCAGGCACAAGGGCAAGGCCAGTGGCCTCTCTGTTCTACTGACTGTGAAACACAGAGCCCAGCACATCCCTGCTGTGCTCATCCAGATGAGGCCTCAGCTCCTGCCCTTGGGGCCGTCAGCTCCCCCTGCAGCGTCCTGTGCTGCGGATGGAAGATGGAGCTGGGCCGAGGCTCCTGCAGCACCAAGTCACAGCCCCCAAAGATCACAGGATCCCAGCCTGGTTTGTGTTGGAAGGGACCTCAAAGCTCCTCCAGCTCCAACCCCTGCCACGGGCAGGGACCCCTTCCACTGGAGCAGCTTGCTCCAAGCCCCCGTGTCCAACCTGGCCTTGAGCACTGCCAGGGATGGGGCAGCCACAGCTTCTCTGGGCCATCACCCTGTGCCAGCGCCTCAGCACCTGCAAACAGGGAACAGCTTCCATGCCTCTCTGATTTGACACCCGGTCCTGCAGACTCAAGATGACAACAACGCTTCCAACAGCAACCTTTACCTGTNCATGCCTCTCTGATTTGACACCCGGTCCTGCAGACTCAAGATGACAACAACGCTTCCAACAGCAACCTTTACCTGTGCATCCGAACCACTGAAACACGGCACTGGAGCCAGTACAACCAGAGCTGCTTCAACTCCGACAAATAAACAGCAGGGCAGAGCCTGGGGAAGCAGCAGGCCTGAGTGATGCCGAGCTCCAGGAGAAGAGGGAGATGCGCAGGAGAGGCTGAGAGGCTGCTCTGACAGGGAATCAGTGGCTGCTTTGCTGCAGGGTGCACAGGAGCAGTGGAGGGGGGAATGCATCCCCTGCTCTGCAAGAGGAGGACAGGCAGAGCGTCCCTATCCTTCGGGACAAGTTCCCGGACACACCGGCACCCTTTTCCCGTGCTGCGTCCCTTGTGCTCCCCACCCGTGCCAAGGGATGCGAGAAGGGGCTGCATCCCGAGGTCCCTGCCCTCGGGAAGGGAAGGAGCAGCCACCGTGATCTGCCCGGCACTTGCCTTAGCGAATCCACGCAGCCCGAGCCCTGCAGCACCGGAACGCCAGCGCCCGCTGCCACGGACGGAATCCGGCTCCCAATGTCCTTTAATGAGACCTAAAGACGCTCCCAGGCGAGCAGCGCGCCGGGGCAGGGTTCCGGACAGCCTCTCCTCACCTTTGCCTCACCTCCAGCGGCGCGGCGCCTCCGGCTTGTCCCAGCTCCAGCTCCGAGGGGCTGTGACTCAGCAAAGGGAGCCGCTTCCCATGTTCCAGATGGAACTTACCAAGCCGTGCCAGCGTTACGGGGAGGATCTGCTTCCCGGATCCACTCCTCTGCCAGCCTCTCCTGAGGTATTTCCACTGAACCCTCCCCATCTGCTTACATGATGGCAACAGGAAACGCTTTCTTTAGGGGGGGAAATATCAAACGCGAGCCTGCACGGGAGCCGGGCTGAGCGAGGAGGAAATGATCCCAGCCGGTCTGCGCCGTGCCCAAGGGAAAAGGAGGGGTCCTGCTATGAGCCTCGGGGTCCGGCTGCTCCCGGTCAGGCATCCCCAGCCCTGCGGGCTCGCAGGGAGCGCAGCCGCCTGCCCGAGGACCCAGCGGGCGGCTGGAGGGGAGAAGCAGCCAGAGCAGGGCAGCAGCGCCCGTTCCTGCCCTGCCACCTCTGCCCACCGAGCATCCCGCCGGCCATCCCACATGCAGGGATCACTGGAGGGGCAGCCCTCACCTCATACCCCACTGCTGGGCTCGGAACGAGCTCTGGCCCAGGCCAGGGCCATGGGGTGCATGGGGAAAAAGCCACAGCCCAGCTTCACCCCAGCCACAGCCCTGCTCGTGGACCGAGGCTCATGCCTCCCTCTGCTCACACTATAAATACCATGGAGAAGCTATGTATGGAAATCTCCATGCAGGATTTCAGGGGAGAGGCTGAGGCTGCTCTCTGCTCGGCTGAGCCCACCTAAAGCTGCAGGTATAGGGAGCAATGCCCGGGCTGCACAAACCCCGCTCTCACTGTTAAGAGACAGCTCCAGCAGCTCAGAAACAGGAAAGCTCATCAACATCTTGAATTCCCAAGCCTGTTCCTGTGTAAACGCCAATGTTTGACACTAGCCTCAGCAGCCTCAGTGGCTCCTCATGAGGTAACACACACTCAGGTGCAACGCACTGACTGCACCTCCACTCATGTATCAGATCCAGACACAAACTCAACAGCCACCGTCTCGTACTTGTGCTCGTCTCCAGCACTGGTCTCTGCCATGAGGATGTTCCTGAAGGGGATGCACGGAGCTCCTTTGACCCCCGTGAGCCCACAGCAGCACCCTGAGTACTCCCAGCACCAGTCCATCAATCCTACAAGATTATTTTCCTAATCCAAGATGTCCCAGTCCCCACTACACCAGATAATACAGCACTGACTGCCCTCCTGCAGGTTGTCTCTCAATGCTTTTTTACTCCTTCCCTTTACAACAAAGATCTGAAAGACGTTGCCACCGTCACTACAAACTCTATTTGCTAATAACTCGCACAAACAAGCACAAGAGGGAAAGCAAAGGCCTGAGGTACTGCCCTGTTGTGCTCAGGGTGCAGCAGGCAGCGGGGCACTGCCATGGACAACAGCACAGGGACATGGGATCGTGCCCATGGGGTCAGGGACGCTGCAGCCCCAGCTCTGAGGGATCCCTTTCTTTGTCCACTCCAAGACCCAGCCCTTGGAAGTTCAAACCATGAGGAATTGTTCAGATGAATGCTTATGGAGAAGGAAAGCTGGAAGTTTACTTTCAGAAGCATCAAGTGCTTGTGGGTTCAGCCCGTGACAAGTCAGCAGACATGTACTTGAACTACATAAAGTGTTTCCCTGGAGCTCTTTAATTAGAACCGAGGCTGCAGCTGTCATTTACATACAGGATTTGCTTGGTTTGTTCCACTGCTACCACAACGGCATCCCAATCATTCCCTGCACATCCCAGTGGATTCAACAAAGTCCTCAGGGTTACAGAACACCAGACCTGGTGCTGAGGTGCGGGTACTCCAGCAGCATGCACAGGAAAGGTGAGCGCACGATTTTGACATCTCTGCAGCTATAAATGGAGATCTTCCAACCCCTGC
>NDXB01005390.1:0-22368 GCA_002631895.1 Agapornis roseicollis
ATCCAGAGGGACCTTGACACACTTGTGTGGTGGGCTGATGCCAACCTCATGAAGTTTAACCATACCAAGTGCAAGGTCCTACAGCTGGGTTGGAGCAATCCTAGGCACAGCTACAGGTTGTGCAGAGAGGAGATTGAGAGCAGCCCTGCTGAGAAGGACTTGGAGGTGTTGGTCAATGAGAACATGAACATGAGCCGACTGCAGTGTGCACTTGCAGCCCAGAAAGCAACGATATCCTGGGCTGCATCAAAAGGAGCGTGACCAGCAGGTCGAAGGAGGTGATCCTGCCCCTCTACTCTGCTCTCGTGAGACCTCACCTGGAGCATTGTGTGCAGTTCTGGTGTCCTCAACAGAAAAAGGACATGGAGCTGTTGGAACAAGGCCAGAGGAGGCCACAAGGATGATCAGGGGACTGGAACACCTCCTATATGAAGACAGACTGAGAAAGTTGGGGCTGTTCAGCCTGGAGAAGAGAAGGCTGCGTGGAGACCTCATAGCAGCCTTCCAGTATCTGAAGGGGGCCTATAGGGATGCTGGGGGTGGACTCTTCATTAGGGACTGTAGTGACAGGACAAGGGGTAACGGGGTAAACAGGAGAGGTTTAGATTGGATCTAAGGAAGAAATTCTTTAGCGTTAGGGTGGTGAGGCACTGGAATGGGTTGGCCAAGGAAGTTATGAATGCTCCATCCCTGGCAGTGTTCAAGGCCAGGTTGGATGAAGCCTTGGGTGTCATGGTTTAGTGTGAGGTGTCCCTGCCCATGGCAAGTGGGTTGGAACTGGATGATCTTAAGGTCCTTTCCAACCCTAACTATTCTATGATTCTATGGACTTTCTTTTTCATACAGAGAAGACTGAAATCTGTGTTGCCATTTCAAAAACGTCGATGATGATGATTTCTTCGTCATCTGAAACATGCTGGTTTTGAGTATAACAGCTTGGCTTGGAGGAGGCAGCAGAGAGGATCCCACCTGCAGCATGTGTCTGCACACTTGCACGCACTCTTTACCAAACGCTGACTCCATCTGTCATGACAGAGTAAAAATAATTCCACAACACTGTATGCTCTGCAGTCTCACTAATATAGAGCCATGCTTAGTAATAAATCAAATGCCTAGGTGTCATGTTTCATCCTGTGCAATTAAACTTTGCAAAAATCCCTGAAAAATGTATTTTAACAGAAGTAGCAGTTCACTGTGAAAATCTCTAATGTGTGTTTGTCACGCTCAATTCAGAAATTCATGTGATGCGCTGAGACAGTGATTAGAGGATCATCATTTCAGTATTCGTGGAGCTTCATGATTATTTAACAAAGTTCCAGGTTAGCTGTATGGAAAATACTAATCCAGGCTATTTTGTATGTGAAGTAAATATGCAGTTAAGCCCATGTCAGATCAGTTGGGGTCAGCAAGGACTCGCTCCATTCTCTCTGTGCAGCAGTATAAAGTGACATTTATGATGGTGGGCTGCAGTGCCTAAACCATCACTTAGGCTTCCTGAGTCAAGTCTTTGTAAAACCAAGCTTATGTCAGCCAGGGTAACTCCTTCCTTGCAATGCTGTTTAAAAAACACCTGCTCTAATTTGTGCCAACCACCATATTTAGAGAGCTTTTTCTGCACTCTTCACTGTTTTTCGAGGGTCTTTGTGGTTTTTGACATTTCTATGCTGGGGCACTAAGTAGTGTAAATTTGAGGTCACGAGGGAAAACAAAATAAAATTTGCATGTAATTCCAGGTTGTTTTCATAGCTGGTGAATAAGCTCTGGCATTAGGGATGTAGTTGTGATTCACTCAAGTAAAAAGTCATCAGCAGATCAAAATGAGACCTAAATACCTTGACAAAAAATATCTACCATGGCTTTTTTATTTATTTTTGTTTTCACACTTCATCTGTGAGCTTTACTTAAGGAGAACATTATAATATTGTCTTTTAATGTTTCTACACTAAACAAGAGCACTCTTCCAAGGGCTGTGAGAACTGGCATGCTGCTGAAATGTTCTGTAGCAAGGAGGACCCCAACAGTGTGTCTTTTCTTAACAGAACAGAAACAGAATGCAAGCATTCGAAGGCCTTTTCTAATTATTATTTTTGTATAGCCATATCAAGAAAATAATGTGGTGTTTTACAGTAGAATCCAGCATAGCCTGTGGAGTTGCTAATAATGATATTCTGTAAATAAAATATTTGGATGTGTTTGCGATATGGAGCATCGGAACTGTCTGTCTCATATGGGGACTGTGTAATTACCCCTCCTAATCGCAGTTATGTAATCTATAATGTCGTTACAAGATTAGGGTATCTATTTGTGGAGCTGAATCCTTAAAACATTCAAGCACTGAAAGTTACTCTGGGAGAAAGATAGAAACATAGACATTTGAAAACTACATGTAGGAAAGACTGTTTGGGTCAGAAGACACACTTCCAAAATTAAAGGTATTTGCAGTCAAAGGTGGGGAGGCAACAAGTGCAGACACAAAGCAGTGTGCTGGCGGGCAGGATCATGTCTGCCCAGGACCACTGTGCACAGTCATCCCAGCCATGACTCTTGGGCCACCCAAAAGCTGTCATGATCACTGGGCTTGGGTCATGCATGGCTCTGCCCTGTGACTACCCCAGAGCTGGGCATCCTGGGGGGAAGATGCCACAGCTTAGTCTGTGCCACCACTGGGTACTAACTCAGGCTGGTTGCAGTTTGAAGGATTGGAGGTTGTTCCTTCCTCTGTAATTATCTGCCTCATCAAGGAAAGCTGTTCAGTCTAGGTCAAAACTTGGTGCCATTTTCATATTAAAGTTCATTTTTGAAGGCTCAAGTCTGAGTTCTCTACTTCTGTGACAGCTTTTCAGTTAGAAGTGCAGTGAATTATTCTTTTGCTGCTTCCCTTGCCAGGTAGGGAGTGAATAGATTACCTGGGGTTCAGTCCTTCTTCTGAGAACAGAAGCTTCTCACTCAAAGGGAGCCTGGTCATTGTGTGCCTCAACCCAGCCCATCATGTCAGGCTGTTACACCATGTACGGAGGAGATGTATGGAGAGAATTCAGCACGGAAAAATGTTTTGTGCTTTAGGGAGAAAGCCATATAGCAAGCAGGGAGAAAAGGCAGAAGATTTTTTCACAGTGCATATAACTAAAAAGGTCTCAGAAGAATAGAAGTCTTAGAGTGGAGGCTTTCATCGTGAATGTGGATTTGAAAACAAGACTGGGTTTTTGACCTAACTTAAGCAATATGCACAGGGAAGATATCCTTGCAGAAGTGGTTAATGCAAGCGGAGGGGATGATTAAGTGAACTAGACCTTGTAAAAGGATCCGTTTATCAAGGCTGTGTACCGAGGGAGCTGCCATCCTCGGGAGGCTGGCAGGGGGATTTGCAGAGCCTTTCATTTTAGGTCGTGGCTTCCAGTTTGTCTTAGCTTGCTACTGATTAAAAGTTACCAGCAAATCTCTCTGTATTAACTGTCCAAAAGGAATTTGTTACCTCAGTGCTGCTCCAGCAGGTGCTGCCCTATGCAGCAGGAGAGTTGCTATCACAGTGGCCCTTTTCCCAGCAGACTCAACAGAGAGCTAGAGACACTGTTTGTCTCTTCCTGATGCTCAGGTTGAGATCTCAAAGACCATGAAGGGTATTTGTGGCTCCACAAGAGATCTCTTGGGTGACTGTACAAAATTGCCTTCGTTCACATGGCTTCAGGTCTATCTATCAAAGGGGACCATGGTACAACATCTTTGTAAAACCATTGAGATCTGTTGATGAGTAGCATCAGAAGAGAAACATGAAGGTAGTGGGAAGGGTATTCTGGGGTGCAGAGACAGTGCACAGGTCAGACTATGACTTGGCCCTTTTTGTGTGTTTTTTATCATTTTTATATCTGGTCCCATCACCAGTCACTTGTAAAATGTCCTGGCAAAGAGCATGTTCCACATGGATGGGGGAAGGAAGGCTAACAACTTCTAATGAAGCCATCAAAAGAAGACCAGAGCACATGCATCCAGAGCAAAAAGGGGTCCCTTGGAAATATCAACACAAAAGTGGAGACCAGCAGCACAGAAAGAAAGAAAAATATTGGCAAAAATAATCTCTTGGCCAGAGCTCTTTTGTTCTTTGATGTCTCTTGAATTTTATGTACACAGTGTTTCACCTCTAAACCAAATACAAATATTCATTAATACCAGTCAAGACTTGCTGGGGAGTTTTTAAACGAGGCTCTTGTGCTGAGTCAGACAGATGAGACATCCCCCTTCTCGTGTTGCACTGCCTAAAATAGAGATCTTTTTAAAAGCGGAATTAGAGTGCATCTTGTCTCACTTTCTTCTGCATACTTGCATGGGTATGCCAAAAAGCTACTTCTCAGGCCACAAAGTGATTTCACTGCTGATTCAAACATCTCTTTTTTTAATAACATGTATTATACGAGTGACTTATTTCAGGTGTTGAAAGGGTGGATAACAATGGTTTAGAGGAAGACTTCTTTCCCAAAGGCTCCAATAACAGTTTGGTACTTATCTCCCTAGTAGCTTTTCATGGGAATTAAGCACCTACAAGCCATTTTTTTGCCATAGAAAATCTTCCCCGCAGGCTACAGAAGATTGGTAGCATTAAAGATGATGACATTTATCCAAGAAATGGCAAAAAGGAGCACAGTAACCCCGTACTTTACAGGTGCTTTTCATCAAAAAGAAGCCTCACATCTTTGCAAATTCAAGATACAAATGTTGTTGCATCCTGACGTTTGACCGATTCAATGAACTCTCTAAGACCTTGTATCGGTGCTACGTGCCACCTAAACACACAAAATGAAATATATATGCAGCCTCATTTCTTGTTGCAGTGTATTTTGACAATAGAATTCAGAGCCATGGCCAGACCAAGCAGGGGGAAAATGCAGTATATTTTGAAGCATTTTATAATTGTAAGGACAATACAAGTGGTGTGTAGGTTACGAGGATAGAAGACAATGGATGCTGCCTCCTCCCTTCATCTCTGGCTGGGTTAGTGGTTAATTATAACCTGCCACTTGGGTTTTCCCCATGTGACTAGCAGTGATTTCCCTTATTCCTGGATTAATTAAAATGTTAAATAAGATCTGTCCCTAACACTAGTCTCAAGGGTAGCTTTTACCATTTATCTTTACCCTTTAGTTATGGACATTTAGTAAGTTTTTCAGTATTTCCACTTGGATTTAATCCCAATCAGCTTCAGATGGGCTTTTATGAAGTGCTATAGCACAATTTTCTGTTGACTTTCTAATCCAGCCAGAAGGAAAAGCTTGGGTTTACTTCTTCTGACCCGCTGGTTTTGAATCCCTTGATGAGTCCTGGGCTCCTGCTAGCACTTCAGCATAGACAGGTTTGTCAACTCACCTTTGTTCTGGCACAGTTTTGCATGACAGGGCAGCGATTCCTAGATCACCCTTTTTGCCTGTTGTTGCGGTAGGTTCTGCTGCTTTTCTGATTCTCAGATGACTTTTAGCTCTCTACAGACTTCAAAATAATTGCAGTAGATACAGTAAATTTGTTAGCTAATTCCCAAAACATGCTGGCATTATAACTAAAACTGAGTTTTCTTTCCTGTACTTTTTTGAAAAAGTGCTGAGCAGCTCAAGCACATGAATCCTAAATGGTGTTTCATTCTCCGTTATTTATCAGATCCACTTTTCTTTTACTCAGTTCTGTAGTCTCCTCATTTCCCAGAACTTCTGTGGCAGCATTAAATCATTCTGGATTTTCCACTTGCTTGACTCATCCATGCTGCTTTTTCTTGTTTGATCCTGTGTTGTTTCTGTCATGCCTTTCTACTTTTGCACACCAGCTTTTTGGGGTTTTTTAAACTACATGTTTCATAGTGGAGCCACGCTGCCCTCCCTGTTCCCACAGACCAGGGTGGCTGAGTTGGTGGGAGAGTCTGTCTACTCAGAGCAGATGTATAACAAATTTAGCTATTAATAAATGTCTGTATGACAGTTACTATTTCTGAACCTCTTCTTTTTGGGGAGCTGCATGTCAAAATCTTCACATTAACTGAACTCTCTTTAATTTCACTTTTCTTGTGACTCAGTGGCAATAGCATTTGCTCTTTTATTTGGCCATCACAAGGGAATAGGAATAGATTTTCTTTGAAACCATTTTCCCTCATCATTTCCCATTACAGCAGTATACTCTGGCTTGTAAGGACCTCCTCATACTCTTTCTGATGAAATAGTTTCTTGTGCAGCAAAAGTGGTGTAATAGAGCTATGGTTGCCTTGAAACGGTCTGAAGATTATTATTTTTTTTTCAAGCCTAAATTCCATTTTAACAAATATGAGGGAAAACCTGGGAGGAGGCAGAGGAAGGTGGTTTGTTTCCTGGGATCCCACATGGACGTTCTTCCATTCTCTAGCACACCAATATTTTGGATGCTATAAAATGGTTTGAGTTGAAATGCAGGGGGTTTAAGCTGGTTTCCCCTGAGAAATGTAGCAATTGTACTGGTTGTTTTGAAAATGGAGGATTGCAGTAAAAATGAATTCCACCCTGTGAAGCTTTAACAGTGCTTTGAGATTCTGCTTCTATAACAAAAGATGGGCTGGCGAGATTTAAAACCAGAGAGATGCAAGTATGTAAGAATGCAAATGAAAGTATTTCTGACCCCACCTTAATATTTGTGATCAAAAATATATCCTGACATTGATAACTACAGCATAGCAGCAGCTGACAGAAGTCAGCTGGAAAGCACAGGGATTAGCTGATGACATTCTGATCTGTACAATTATATGGATGCTATTAACATTTAAGTAGTTTAAAAATCAGCTCCCTGAAATACAGAACTGTGTGCTTGAACTGTAAAAATGCTGTCATTCTACCTGACTCAGTGATAATTGCCTAGTAAGTGCTAAACGCAGTGAAAATGCAGCTTAGAAATGCAGGCTAGGAACCAGTGATGGGAATGAAAGCAACTTCATCTTAAAACAAATCTAAAATAGCACTCAGTTTAAAGAGGAAAGACAAACAACAAAACCAACCAAACCAACAACAAAATCCCCCCTAAGCTTTTAAAATGCCAAGTTTGATGTAACCAAAGGAGAAAATAAGTCGTGGTAGTTTTCAACTGAAGAAATCAGGGATAAAATGTTCACTGTAAGTATAACTGTTTTCCCACTGTCACACTCACATGCATGTACGTATGTCTGCTCATGCACATGCTGGAGCCAAAGGGTCTTTTTTTTCTCCCCCCATATCCTCAGCCAAAGTCTGTATAGATAGTTGAGTTTGTCTGTATAGATAGTTGAGTTTGTCTATATGAAAGCAGATTTGCTGGGTAATTCACAGTTATATTTGGCAACAAGTTGCTGCTGTTGTTAGCGCATCTGAAGGCTCACTTCTTGGTGCTGCATCTTCTGCTCCTCAGTCTTGCTTACTGATCTGCCTCGTCATGATGGTCCCTTAGAGTTGGGATGCCCTCTGTGCCTTTAGAACACAGCCCTGCAAAGTTTGGCCCCTTCTGTTGTTTTGTATGACATGCTGAGCCTCCTCCTAGCACTTGAAGGCTCCAGTGATCACCTGCAGGAGAACCTGGCACAAGAGTGAGAGGTAATCCAAAGGGCTTCAGAGGATAAATTAAAGATGGAACTCAACAGTGACCTCTCCAAGTTAACTTGTAGCCCAACAGCAGATTGTACTCCCTGGGGGAAGGGTACCCATACACTGCTTGGGTATGTAGCAGCTCCCAAAGCCAGGCAGGATACAGCAGAGGCATACTGCTTTAGGAATCTTAGCAGGGTAAATAACAGCACTTTTTTGTTGAAAGGAAGCATGTATGTGCAGTTGTAACTACCTCTGTTTCAGAGCTATAAGTCTCTGTCAGCTTCAGTGCCTGATGCATTCGTTCCTCAAACAGTTAATGCAGCAGCACCTGGGAGAAAACATGGTCGAAGTCACCCGCAAACTCATCCAAAAGAAGCTGAATCAAGGACCATCTTGCTGTCACCTCTGGCAGCTGCCTCAATGTGTGAACACCTTGGTAGGAAGCTGCTTCAGGAAACTGTCATATCAGGGTGGTTGGAGATGTGTCTGGATTTGGAGTGCATCTCCCTAAATCTGTTGTCGTTATTTTAGGTGTTTTGCTTAACATACATGCTGACTATTTAGAAAAGCTTGCTTTTTTATTGCCATAGTTGTACAGAGCTCGCTTTATTTGGAAGGGGGTATTTTGTAATTCCCATCTTCCACTCTAGATAGTGAAGAAGAAAGGCTTTTGACTCCAGAATGAGAAGTTTGCTGGTGGTATTAGTGGTCTGTCTTCTCCCACCACTCCAGGCTCAGTGGAAAACAAGGAATAAAACTGGGCTATTAGTTCAGCAATACAGTAATTCAAATTTTTGCATACAATTCTATTAATGATGTATGAGCCAGAATAGATGCCAGCTTCTTCTCCTGGAGCTACATTTATTTTGCAAAACAATAGGATAAGAAGATGTTTAGCTTCATTTTTGTTCATCTACTGAGCAGACATGACTGATTGCACACAGGGAACAGAACAGTTACGTTAAAAAAAAAGATGCAGTCATTTTTCTGCCTATAGCCACATTTCAGAAACACAAAGGATTATTTGTAGATCACTGGGAAGTGTTAAATGAATTCATTGAATATTCTGTTAATATGCAGAGACACAAAAGCAAAAGTAAGAATTCTGTACTTGCTCATCAGAAGAATATCAAAGGCAAACAGCAAGTATTTTTTGAAACACTAACCACCTCTTGCAGGTTTGGATAAAGGAGGAATTAGAACTGTTCCAGAGTGGGAAAAGAAGACTTAGATAAAATAGGATCACTTTCTTCTTCTTAGTCATAGTAGTAGGTGTTGAATACTCTTAGCCAGATGATGGGACTGGGGAGGTCAGCTCCACCACAGAGGGTATCCCCTCCCATGAAAGCAGTCTCAGCAGCAGGTCCTCAGGCCAGGAAAAATCCTTGGTCCACATTCAGTGGCGTCACCACTGTGATCGTGCCAGTGGAGAAGTGAGGAATGCTTTGGTATGCTGTCTAGCACAGATGGGAAGATCCTGTGATCTGTGTTCTGTATTTCTGCATGCTTGGAAAGGCTGAACTATGGCAGTGGTTTTGTCAAGAGATTTTGTAGTGATTAGTATTTGACCAGCTCTTAGGAGTTAATGGAGGCTTGTTATAGTATCTTCCCTATTCAACTCCTGCCACACACATCTGAATTTATTTTCTTCCTGATTGGCTTTAAAGGTGTGTAATCATGCAAGACGTGGGCTGTTGACAGCATATTTTTAATTCTTACTAGGCACTCAACAGACAACCCATGGAGCAGGAGCACAGTGTAGGTTCCCACTGTCCCCTTGTTTTAATAGATGCGCTGCTATCTGTTTCATTAATCCTCTCACCTCTGAACATAGTATTGAAATGTTACCAGCTTCTCTCTTGGTCTTTCCTATTCTTGCCGTGCTCACATGTGACTGGAAGCAAGCTGGCTGTATCCTTGCAAAGCTGAGGATACATCTACATTACACGCTGTGGTTCAGTATACAGGTACTCATGCTGGCTTTCAAAAAGGATCTTGTTTTGATAGCATGGAGATAAGCGTGGGCTAATTTACTTTGCTTGTGAGTTAGCTCAGTTCAGCAGAGGCGTACCTGAGCTATCTGCCATCTCTTTAGGCCAAGGGTTCAACTTTGATAGGCTTGGGGTATACTACCCCAGTACAAACAGGAGATACTGCACAGGGACAGATTCTGCATCTCTGGCATTCATATCTGTAGCAGGAACAGCTTTGACACTTTCTGCTGACAGTAAATAGGCACCATGTCACTGGTTAGTAGAATAAAAGCGAGGACTCGAGTGCCATGCTAAGGTCACTGTTGTAACTGAAGACCACCTACCCAGTGCCCTGAAGCTTCTTTTTTGCTGCTTGCATTAACTACTGTTTCATTATTTTCTTCAGTTATTTTTCAACTGCAAAATACCAACAATGTCTTATTTTCCCCTTCTTTTATTTCCTGTTATAGCATTTTAAGTGCCTCTAGCTTTTTGACTTTAGCCATATATCTATCATCAGGAAGGTTGGTTTAGATGCAGTAGTCCAATGCATAAAGAGAAGTATTACTGCTGATCTCATTTTGAAATGTTACTTAGAGGGAAAATGAAATTACTGCAGGTCATTTTGAAGCAGGAGAAGGGTTTGTAGTCAGAAGCAATGTTTCAATGTTATTGGGAAGCAAAAAGTGAACTAATGACAAAACCAACAGTGAGAAGAAGGGGAGGCCTTTGCTGCTTTGAGCAACACCCTGTGCCATCTATATGGGCAGTCCAACCCTTCCAGTGACAGCAATCCCTGTGTTCATGTAGAATTCTGGGCAGGCTGAGCTTTGTTTCAAAGGAACATCTTTGAAATATGTTGATTATCAATATTTAAAAGGGCTCAATTAGAAGTTCAGGCATATTATCCAGTGTAGCTAATAAGAGCCACGATGTGAAATACAACAGCACTCTGGTGACACTGTTATGGCATCACGGTTAATGACCAAAATATTAAAGAACTTATTGAAGTTCAATCATCAATCAAGGTAAATTGATTCTCCTGGCAAAGAATGTAAATGTGTTGCTTTGATACTGCACGAATACCAACTAATCCAACTTGGCTCCCGTTCATTTCTAGAGTTACAATTTATGAGCAGCGGGGTGAGCCATGGCGAAAGATGGGGGTGCAGCAATAATTAACTTTGTTTGCTAATTATTGGTTGCATTTGTCACAATACCGTGATTGCTAGATTTCTGCTCGAAGTTTTCCTCCCTTCTCTTTGTCTCCATTGTCATCTCTGTTGAACCCAGGGTTACTTTCAACAGAAGTTGGAGAGGGGATGAACGGTTTGAGTCTTTCTGCAATCAGTGTTTCCTTCAGACGCTAAATGTGTGTGAAAGTGTCTCAGTGTGTCTTGGTCAAAGTTGCTATTATAATCAAAATATCAGTGGAGCAGAGGCTTGTTCCCCTGCTGTCAGAAGGTCATTGGTGCCTCTTCAGATCTTGCTCTGGTTCTCTTTCACCCTTCTCATCCAGTTTGCTCTGTTGGGCCCTGCACTCAAAGGTCGCGCACAGCTTCTCCCCTCCATAAGTTTGTTCCTTTCACTTTTTCAGTTCTTTGTACCATTAGCCTCTGCTTTTTTCCGTGGTGGAGATCTTGCCTGCAGCAGTTCTGCCCTAGGCATAGACCTTGCCTGTCATTCCTAGACCCTCCACACTTGGGGTGCTCTTCCAGCTCTCTCTGAAGCCTACAAAAACAAGTTACAAAGCCTGCTATTTTAGTGTGATCCCTCCTTCCTCCCAGAGCGCTGTGTTACTGTCACATGGGATAAGTTCTTGGGGCACATCTGTTCCACTGGGAGTAAGTTTCAGGACAAGATGAAAATGTTCAGAGGCTGCAGCTGGTTTCCAGCTGTGTGACACACTGCAGATAAAACAGAGGGTACAAACATGCTCTTTGCTTGGATGTCTGCTCTCACCTGCATGGTGCAGCAGGCCTTAAGCTGTGTGACCTCACAACTGCACTTGGCATCTCATGAGGGTTCCTTGCGTGGGTGCTTTGTTGGCTTCCAGGGTGGGTGACACATAAACTGTTCTCTCACCCGAGACATTACAGGAGAGGCAAAGGACTAAATGGGTGCTAATGATAAACACTGATCTCCTCTCATGCTGCATATACAAATGTCAGATTACGCTCTCTTAATGAAAAGCAGGAACAAGCCATTCCTTTCCTCAAGGACAAAGACCTGGCACTGTGACCATGGCTAGCAGCTCCTGAAATCTTGCCAGGACTGATAAGATACAAACCACAATTGCTGTAGTAAGAATTACATTTGTTATATTTCATAAAAAATACCCTCATTAAACATTTTCTGTGAAAGACCAAACTGTCAGAAATAGATCTAGGTTTATGATTGATTTTTCCTATGTTGACTGCTCTCCATCCCAGCCTTCTCATGAGGTTCATTTATATGTGAAGTGCATGTCGAGTAAGCGTAGGAGCTATAGAAGACAGGGACAGAAGAGCTAAGTGGTTGCTGGGAAGGAAGGAAGGAAGTACAAATGAGAGAGAGAGGTCAGCCATTCTTCCTAGGAATACAGAAATTTTTTGAGAGATGGATCTTGTCTTTTGTTTTTCTGCCTAAAATTACCTTGAGGACAAGTGTAGTAACAAAGGGTTTACATGCCCATATTTTTTCGGACAATGAGGAATTCAGGCCCTAACTATGATATGAGGTACGTAAAAGGCCACAAGAAGTAATATACAATGGAAAAATATTCCATGCAGCAAAATACTTGAAGCTTTTTGTGTTTTGCTTACCAGAATAAAGAGCAAGAGGTGAAATATTTGTTGAGTATGAGTACCTAAAGGGAGAAAAGATGCTAGCTGCAAAGAATGACTTTTTAATCTCTCAGACAGAGCAAGATAAGGAATCAGTAACTGAAAGCTAAAATCAGAGAAATTCAAGCAGAAATAAGGTTCAGATCTCCAACAGTGGGGCTGATCTGCCACTGGAAGTGTTGGCTTCTTTCTCTCTCTTGATGTTATCTAGCGCTGGACACTTTTCTCCAAGATCTTTTAGACCAGAGTAGGTGGAAACAGAGCACAAGGCTGCTGCATGGAAGTTGTCACAGCAGGTCAGGCAAGGCAAGCAAATGCTTTCTGGTCTTACAATTTTTACCTGGAAATGCAGCCAGTAATTTCTGGATTAACTCAGCTTTGTGGTTCCAGTTAGATCTTGTACTTGAAAATAGCAAAGAAATTATTTTTACTTAGGTTATTTTGAAGTTTCCATGAAAATCAAATTTGTGCTGGGTGGCACAGAGAAACACCCGGATGGCAAGCATACAGATTAGCAGCAGATCTTTGTCTCCATCTTTGCAGGCACATTGCTTCCATCACAAGGTTTAAGTAGGTCCTTCTTTCTTGCAATTTCATTTCTACATCAGATGGCAACTTGAACTCCTTTACAGGAAAGGGCAGGTCCCTGCTCTGGGGTCTCAGAAGGATGGTACCTGTACCAAAACTGACACTGCTGGATCAACATGCCCTGAGTCCTGCCAGGACATCCAGAGTGGATGTTTCTTTTTCAGGGGAGAGCAAGCCATGGAACTGGCCCAGTGATGGTCCTGGGAATTCACTGTAAAAACAAACTCAGAAGCTAAGACGAAGCTTTTTTGCAGTGCTGGTCTGGGACTCCCCATCCCTGGCAGTGTTCAAGGCCAGATTGGACAGAGCTTTGGGTGACATGGTTTAGTGTGAGGTGTTCCTGCCCATGGAGGGGAGGTTGGAACTGAATGATCCTAAGGTCCTTTCCAACCCTAACTATTCTATGATTCTGTGAAGGGCTGAGTTTTGAGACTGTGTTATGCTGGTGATTGACCACTAACAACAAACCCAATTCTCAGCCCGTTGACATGGCATTGAACTGAAAACAGCTTTCTCAGGAAACAAGAGCAGGGATGGACAGGTTACGTGGATGCAGACCTCGCATGTCATCAGCTTCTCAGGAAATGAATCTTTCTCAAGGTTGCTAGAGAGGAATTGGCAGGCCTAAGAGTGGGAAAGGATGTAGCTGCAGTGCCGCAGCTGATAGAAAATACTGTCAAGTTTCCTCAACTGTCAGTTAGGAGGAAAAAAAATTTAGCACAGAGCTGCCAGCGCATCTAGCATAAACTAAAGCTTTAACTGAACTAAAACATCCTTTCTGCAGCTTGGCCGATTGCACACTACCCAAAACAAACTCTGGAAAAACTGGCAGGTAACAGATGGTGCAAGCAACATAACTTTGTTCATCAACTCCTACTGCCAGTCAGACTCTATTAGTGGAAGCACCTCTTCTCACCTGGGTTGGGTGGGCTCTAGGAGCGCTGCTGTGGACTAGGCTTGGCCTGTGCCGGTAGGGCTGTTCTCAGGTTATCTGACACTGACTGACTACCACGATCTTCAGGTATGGATTTTGGTATCTGCTGTTTTCCTCTGGAAATGCCTCATAACTAATCATGTCACTGTTCTATTTTTAGGTAAGAACACAAAGCTCACCCTTTCTCCTGCAGTCTTTAGTTTTTCATTAAATTATTTTTTTTTTCTTACTACTTGTAGCAATAGCTGGAAAACACAGAAAGATGTTAGGTTCATTTTCATGCTTGGTGTAACCAAGACCCAGACCCCAGTGGTCCCAGAATCTGAATTTACCATAGTGTTTATTGAGTTGGTTGGCTGTGCTCAGGGAGGAGCATTATCTGCTGTACTGAGCAGGAAACAGCTAGTTAGGAATAAATGGAGCACTTGGAGATGGGAAGCAGAAATATTCATCCTTTCATCATGACCATCTGCTTTTTTCCCATTGAAGCATGTGGCATACTGCAGTTCAGCCTAATGCCAGCTCTGCCCAGAGGGGGTTAGATGAAACAAAATTCCTTTCTTCCTTTATACTGTCCTTGTAAAGTTGCCTGACCATAAGGTCTTTGCCCTTTTTTCTAGGGTTAAAAATAAAATAGTAAACTAGCAGTGGAGACCCTGTTACTTTTTGCCTCCGTTTACATTTCCTAAACAACTTAATGCTTTCTGGGGTATGTGATGTATGTATGTGATGCACGTAATTGTTGGGGGGATGAGGACAGTTGCATTTGTATTGAGACTTTCTCCTTTGTTGCTGGCATGACGACATTGCACAGCATATCTGTGTCTAGTCATTGGGATGGTGTAGCTGGTGCCGTAGCTTGGTGCCTAAGACTCTTTCTGTTCTCCAGAGAGATGTTTTAAGACATGCCACGCCAGTCCAGTCAGTTGTGCTCCCATCCAGTCTAGTCTCACTGCAAAAAGCCTGGCAGCAAACTGGCAGCTGTGCCATTTCCTCCTTCAGAACTGAAGATCATCTTGAAGACTTGTTGTGGGGTTTAAGCCTGCAGGAGCCCACCTGGCCCAGCCTGCACATCACTATGAGCTCTTATTCAGCTGCTGTTTTGCCCAGACCTTCTGCATCGTTTCTTCTCTGCCTCCTGCTCCCATGCAAAATGATACAATACACTGGCACGTTTCCTCACTGGCACTAATTTCTGTGGTGGCTAAATTGTTTGAAGCGTTAAAATCTGGACTATGGTTGTCAAAGCCAGGATGCTGAGAAGAGAATGGCTCTTTACAGAGCCATATGCAGCTCAAGTGAAATTTGAGAAAGGAAATCTGTCTTTAAAGACAGTGCACACTTGATTGACTTTTTTGTTTTTAAATAGAGCATCTCATAACGCTTGCAGATCTGTACTGTAACCGCAACCTAGCTTCTTTATGAGCATGCATACTGGGCAGTAGTTTTTCCCTGGGTATTTGAAGATGCACTGCATGGGGAGCAGGCAGCAACTTTGTTGTAGACACCCAGCAGTGATGGGCGGAAGCTGCATAAGGCAGGAGCACATCCTAAAATCCTGTTCACATGGAGCTTTGCATTACTCAGGACTGGCAATCCTGCTCCCACTCCCTTTGGACCCACAGGTTTTAATAAACACCACATGCTGCCTCAACAGAGCAGCTTTCCCTCTCCTGTGCTGTGAACTCTGAAAGCTTTCGCCAATGTCCCTGCTGCAGTGTGTAAGCTCTGTCTGTGAGGGATGCTCTGGAGCTCCTTCAGCTTCAGAAAAAAGGGTTGTTCAAATACAGCCAGCCAGTTTCTAAGTACTCCTCAAATACATATTACTAAATGGAGAATTCAACTGGAATGCCTTGAGATACAGTTCTCTAGGAAAGCTGTGAATTTATAACCTTTTCTCTACTGTCTCCAAAATAGGTATTTATTTGACTTCAGATCCCTTCAGAATTTCTCCTTAATCAGTTCCCTGTGCAAGATGGTTCTTCCACTTGAATACAGGGCAGTTAATTACAGCCATAAATACTCAGCCACTGGCCAGCGTCCCAAGGTAGATACATCCCACTGAAATACGGTTTGTGGAATTTGGTTTTGCTGTAGGACATTCAGAATTAATGTCCAAATGAGTATCCCATGGGAAGTTATAGTGATATTTGATGTCCTATTGCAACTCCAGACTGTTGAAAACACACATGTAATAATGGGTATAAGAATTCATATAATCATCTATGAAAATTAGACATGAACTAGCAAGAATTCATTGCTTTAAGAGATAGAAGTTTAATGATTCAAAGAGCAGCATTAGTGGTACTGTTCTGTTCACCAGTGCGTCGCCCTGCAGAAAGAATTAACATGATGCCGTATAACAAAAATGTTAGAAAATCTCATGCAACTGTTAAAAGGACGCATTTAAAAAGATTTTTGATGATTATGAAATGAACTGTACATTTCTGCTGGTGCAGAAAGTGCCCCTGTAGTACAGTAAATGGAACTGTGTGAACTGTGAAGCCTTAGGATTATAGTTTCATAGAAAGAGGTGCATGGCATGCCTCCTACTTCATTATGTATTTCCCCCCTGGAGTACTTCCTTCTTGCAGAGTTTCAGGTATGGAAAAGATGAGATGTTATGTTAGCAGAAATGATTGCTTGCAATCAGGTATCATTCCAAGAGCTAAGGCTTTGTAATTAGCAAAGGGAGGAAAGTGCTTGCTGTGCTGCTGTAGTACAAAAGTGGTATTAGGCAGGGCAGTGTGGGTTTTGAATGTGTATCTATAGGACAGCTGCAGGTGGTGATGTGCCTTTTTTAACGTGTGGCATCCCTCCTCTCTAAAGCGTTCTGTGTTATGCTTTTGGGGGTGTTGCTTGGAGATTTGTAGGGGCAACTGTTTCTAGTAGTTGCAGCTGCCAATCATGTGTGAAGGCAGCCGGCTAATGCAGATCCAGGCACAGGTTTTTAGGCTTGGTACCTGTACATATTCCCAGCATGGCCAGGATGGAACTCAGTCATTGGTGCCCAGCAGCACATCCCATTACAGCAGCCATTCAGGAGCTGTACAGAAGAGTTTGTTTAGGTGACGTGTCTGTTGAAAAGAGACATTCAACCAGGATATCTCCCTTTCTCCCTCCAGGGTGGCTTAATTCAGGGACTGCTGCCTACAGAGAGGGATATAACTCAGAGTGAAATTACAGACAACTGACGGGATCCCTGTCCTCGTAAATCCCCAATAATTGTGACAAATGTCTGGAGCGCTGCAGGCTGCTGTGCTGTGCCAGCTGCCCTGTCAGTGTAGCCGCAGCTGCAAGGCCAGCACCTTGAGAGCCTGTTGCAGCATGGCCCTGTCCTGGGGCTGCAGCGGACTTGCTGCTGTCATCCACACTGGGGCTTTTAACTGTTTTCTGGCAGGGACACAGGGTCAGATCTGGTTAAAGCAGCCAAAATGGCAGCAGTTGTTTCCTGCTGCCCAATTTGTTCGTATTGATTGCAGACCCTAGTGGAAACCCACAGCTGAAATAGCAGAATTTGCTGCCACTTTCGCTGTGTCAGCAGGATCCTCAGATTGCTATTGTGTGAGATCAGACAGGAGATTAGATTACCGGTCCCAGTGTCCTCACATCTTGGGCTGTCACTAGATAGTCCTGCGATATACCCAGGCATCTTGTTACTCCAGAAGCCATCAGAGGCATGGCTGGAGGGTGGAGGCTTCAGTGGAGCTGCTGACAACAAGGCACCTATGAATCACAGGGGTGTTTTCAAGGGGTTTATACCATCCCTGTGAGCTGCACTGGGCTGCTCTGGTGGTGAAGCAGCCTTTCCTTCCTCTCTCATGGTCCTTTCCACTTTCTCTCCCCAGAGATCAGTTAGTATTTCTGACCCACCAGTTTTCTGCAGGTTTTAAGGGATCATTTCTGATGCCACCCCCAACCATCAGAGTCTCCAGCCCGTGGTATACCTGTAACTGCTCTCTGCTGCTTCAAGAAACCTGGGAAGGAAGCAAACCCATGGACACACAGCAAATAAAATTGCTCCCTGAGCAGAGCAATTGTCTGAAGCCCTGGGCTACAGGAAGTGATGAGAAGTTGTCTTGTTGCAGCTGTTACATATGTGCTGGGGACACCACAAACACCCACTCCTGCCTCTGTCCTGCTCAGCAAGGTGGGTGCTGGGGCTTGGCAGTTTGGCTTCCCAAAGCAGGCAGTACCCTCAGGTTCACGAAACTAAACTCCTTTTCTACACACATGCACTAGCAATGCGGCTTCTCCATCAGACTGGAGAAAACTTATCTTTTTAATCTTCTCTGAAAGATCCCAAGCAGTAGTGAATCCGTGATCCTGCCTGGAGAAGAGAAGCTGCATGGAGACCTCATAGCAGCCTTCTGGTAACTACAGGGATACTGAGGAGGGACTCTTTGTCAAGGGCTGTAGTGACCGGACAAAGGGTAATGGGTTCAAACTTAAACAGGGGAAGTTCAGGTCAGTTCTTTACCGTACAGGTACAGTTCTTGACTGTAAGGGTGATGAGGCACTGGAACAGGTTACCCAAAGAAGTGGTAAATGCCCCATCCCTGGCAGTGTTCAAGGCCAGGTTGGGCAGAGCCTTGAGTGACGTGGTCTAGAGTGAAGTGTCCCTGCCCATAGCAGGGGATTGGAACTGGATAATCTTAAAGTGCTTTCCAACCCAAAGCATCCTGTGATTCTGTGACATGCCCCAGTTTTGAACCAGCTTCACAATGAAAAGGTGACTCCAGTCATGTGGCTTTGTGGATGGAGGGCAGCTCTAAAGCACAGTGCTGGAGCAGCTACTGAGTCAGCCCCAGCACTTGTTGGGGGCCATGGGCCATGGCAGTTTGGAAGGAGGTGGTACAGCCTCTGTGATATATTTTTTCTTTCATTCATTCATAATTGACTTTGATTTTAGCTGGCAAAACATACTAAAAGAATGTGTGAGGTTTTGTCCTGTTATATCATTCCTGCTATTTTTATGTTGCATTGAACTTGCTTACTCAACAAACTTTTTTAATTTCATTTCTGAATTAAGGATGTGATATTTCTTTCATTTTAGGATTTTTTTTTTATTTTTTCTTTCTACATAATCTGTGGAGCTGCTACAATGAGATTGATTCCTCTAGAAAACACGGTATTTAAAGATAATCTTGCTTGAGTTTGTAAATTGCTTATTATATGTGGTGCTTAGGACTTGAATCGCTTTTCTTGGCCAGGGTGCTCGAAGCTCTAGGGGAAGAAGAGGAGCGTGAAAGCTGCAGCTGCATTTAAAAACTGAAGTGCTCATTTTGAAATATCTCCCTGTAGCTATGGGAATTTTTCTCCCCAAAACAAGTGTTTGGTTTCAGGCTGGTTGGAGACACATCCTTAAGGAAAGAAAAGCAAAATAAAAAGAGGGAGAAGGACTGTCTGCAGATTCATTTTTCCATTACTCGGAAGTCATCTTGTATATAATTTAGATGGGTCTTAACGAGGCATAAAGTCACTTTCAGAAAATTGATGACTCTTCATTCACTCCTCTGTGAAATGAGGGCCTGGAGCCTTCCCTTTGTTCCTTTGGTGGGGATCATCAGATCTGATTGCAGAAACCCGATGAAGCTCTTAATCCAAGCACCAGAGTAACTACAGCTCTGACCTTCTCTTCTTATTGATCTTGTGGCTGGGCCTCGTTTCTATTTCAGCCTAGCATATACTCCATGTTTCCTTATCTCTGGCGAAACTCATCCCTGGCCCTTTTGGGTTTATTAACTCTTTAGTCTCCTAATGATTTTTGGTAGGGCTCAGAGAGTCTGTGGCTATGCACAGACTACCCCTGCCATCTCTAGTTCTGAGTATGGTCCTGTGGATGGAGTAGGACACAAGGCACTCAGGGAGTTGGGGTCTGTGCTAGTCATGAGATATTCATTGCCTTTAGTTCCAACTCCTTTTATCTTCGTTGGTCTCTGCTGCAGAGCAGGCTGCTGACACAGTCCTTGGGGCCACATCACACTGGGTCCCCTGGTATTTGCAGTGTCAATGCTTGTGGTGGATTTGTATCTCCCTGAAGGCACCTCAGTATCCGGTGAGATGGTGCATGTTGTTCATTCCCTGGTTCTCAATACATGAGTAGGAGCTCGCTGGAGAAGCTGGCAGGTGGGATTTTTTCAGTGCTATTTCCTCCCTGTGTCCCAGCGTGCCGCAGGCTGCCGTTTGCCGACTTGCCTGCCTCATAGCAGGAAAGGTCAGGAACCTCATAAACAAGGTGAGAAGCAGAGTGGGGCGGTGCGGCCGCCCGTGCTGCTGATTCCTCCTGACATTAGAGCGCTAATGAATGTTCTGTCATGGTCCCGTGAATATTGCAGGAAGCTTTCACCTCCCGCTCCCCCTGCCTCCACCAGGCCTTGGAGTTACCAAGGTTACCTGACGTGACTTTCCCTGGAGACAGGAGCGATGGCTGCAGGTCGGCTACTCCAGGAGCATCCTGCCTCCACAGCAGAATGGGGAGCATGGCTAGTGCTGCGCAGCCTTCCTCACACTCCCTTTGGCTGTTGCCACTCCCACCCCACATTGCATAAGGTGTCATTGGTTTCATTTTATTTTAGGGTTTTTTTGAGTCAGGATCATATTAATTTTGTTTTGCTTGCATAACCCAGACTGTTATCATCCAACTAATTACTGACACATTTTCCTTCAGACAGCAAATAGGAGAGATAAAGCTGCAGCAGGTTTATGTGATTTCTGCTTATCAAATTACTGTAATTATTTGAAGAATGGCTTAAAATTGTATGGAGTAATGAATTTAATTATGAGTTTGCAGCAATGCCTTATGCTACATGTGGCTTGCAAATGGGCAAGTTTATGAGAAGCTCTTAACAAAGCAGCAGCAGGCAGGATTGCAGGGCTCTCCTTTCGAAGAGAGGCTCCAGCACCTCTGTACCATGGCAAGAGGGGATGGGACAGGACAGGACAGGACATGCTTTGCAGGTTGATTGACAAATTGTGCTCATCATTCAGCTGATCAGCTCACTTAGTCCAGTTCTAATACAAACCCAAGCAAGACAAAGAACAGTCTTGTGATCTTGGCATGCTGCAGCTGGTTCCTTCACTCCATCCCCTCAGCCTTGGGGCATTTAGGGGACCAGCTCACTTGCACAGACCTCCACAGCTCCTCCTGTTCAGGAAACCAGCCTGCGGGTAGCTGTCAGTGCTGACAAACCTGTCCCACCAGAGCCACAGCCTGTTGCAACCTGCTCAAAACGCTCAGTGTAGCGTTTGCCATCTCTTCACTCTGCACAAAGAACAGCAGATTTTTTCACCACAGCTGGGAGGTACACGGGAATGTGGATGACCCCTGTGTCCTGGGTTTGACAGTGCTGCACCAGCTACTATGCAGAAGAAAGATAACTCTTGCAGCTGAACCCAGGACACCCCTGTAAGTTGTGCAGTGCACTCTCTCTTCCCAGGATACCCACAAACCCTCAAAGACAATGAATTTCTCCCTGCCTGCTTGTACTTCTTTTTACACCCCTGCTACAGGCAGTATGAAAAATTGTGTTCTCCTGCCCACAGCCAAAGGATTGCATCCCCTCCTGACAGTGGCAGACAGGCACATGGTAGCTCTCATTCCCAACAGGGAAGGGGACCCCACATCCTTGTGGGCTGTGCCCTGCTTCCTGTACACAGATGTGGAAAGCTGGTGATTTCAGATACAGACAGTAATCAGACAGCCATTTATAGAAATACTGAGTTTTAGAGGCAGATGGTTGGGACTCGATGATCTTAGAGGTCCCTTCCAACCTGGTGATTCTGTGTGTGTGTGACTCAATAGTATTTGTTATGCTTTCTTCCATTACATGATGCTGGTATTTGATGTAGATGGTGTTACTTAAGTGGGTACGTAGCTGGAAAGACTGGTCTGGAAAGGGGAAAAATGCTGTCCTTCAGAGCAGGTTTGTTTCGGAAAGCAGGAGTATGTTCCTGTGGAATAAGCTACAAAGGTGGACTGCACCACCCTTTCCAAGCAAAACTGGATTGTGGAGAGACATAGGGCCATGGAGTGAAGAGATTTGGGCTGGGTGCATTTAGGCAGTGTAATAAAAGTGCAGCCAACAGAGAATTGAAACTGGGTGTATGGGAAGTGGAAAAACTGCTGGAACTTCAGACCTTTGTGATGTTCTGAGTTTCATAAAGGGCTTCTGGATCATCTCATGTAATCTGACTGCAACCTCATTCTTTGTGTGCCATCCCTTATAACATGGTAGATAGTTCAGTCTTAACTGCTTATAATACTAGCCCTGAAAGACAAAAGGAGTGAGTGGCTAAGAGCAATGCAATGTCTGAAACCTTTGCAGAAATGGAATAGCTTAGAGGGGATGCTCACAAATGGTTCACGGTACAGCTCAGTGATGACACTGGCCAGTGGTTGGGGGACTTTTATTTAAAAAAAAAAAAAAAAAAAAAAAAAAAAAAAAAAAAAAAAAAAAAAAACCCGGCTCCCAAAGAGGGAAACCAAATTT